>JASDQU011314156.1:30755-43341 GCA_032191745.1 Picea mariana
CCTCTCCAGCTCACAATTTCGAAATCCAACCCCTTTCCCAAAATAGAAGTAGTTAAAAATAGAACATGACACGTTTTAACTGATCTTCTACTTTTCGGGAGAAAAAATAGGCTTCAAAATGCCACCTGTAATTCTCAAATTGTATAATCTCTGTAAAATCTGAGAGCGGGTTTTGTATATAAGCTCATTCTAAAGAAAAACCTCTCTCAGTTTCTTCAAATTCATCTCCATCTGGCCGGAATACGTGCCACAAAAACATGTCTCGAATAAAAAATCATGAAAATAAAAAATAAAGCTCCAAGATTCCTTCGAATCTCCCAATCTGTGACACCTGTGTGAAAAATGAACAAGGTTAATGTTTTTGGGTCCATAGTTGACAATAACCTCCTCTGAATTTTGAAAATTCATTTTAGTTCACCTAGAAATCATCCTTTAAATATGCTTTGCTCCTCAACTACTGTGGAAACTGACTGCCACATTCTCTTTGAAATGCCACTTGTTCTTTTTCAAATCTAATTTTATTTATCCATATTCTCCTTAAATATATGGGAATAATATATTTGATTAAAAATAATTCCCAAATATTTTTTATCCTGTAAATTTAAATTTCCATATTTTAATTCATGCCCGTGGTTTTGAAAAACCGTTTATTGCTTGCTTCTCGTGGTTTTGAAAACCATGTCTTGGTTACCATCTTCTCTAAAACTTCTCCATTATTTTGCAATTTGAATTTATGAATTCCATAAATGAAATTCAAAACCATCCATTGTTTCTACAAACCATGTCTTGTTTTTCCCACTAAGTATTTACCATTTCACTATGAAAACTATTTACTAGTTTGTTTCTTGTGGTTTTGAAAACCATGTTTTGGAAACCATCATGGTAAACTATGAAAATATCCCTTGATCTTCCCCTTTTAATTCTGTAAAAACTTTGGATAAACAATTTATCCAAATCTTTCATTCACGTACATTTTCCCATTCAATTCTTTTCCATAGCAATAAACATTAATTTCTCAGCTCTGTAAAATTTAATTTTTACCTCTATGAAAATTTTCCACCGTGAGAACAATTTATTTATATCATTGGAAACTCCATGATTTGTATTGAAATGCATGCCTGGAAAATCTATCCTCGTATGCCGCACATTTATGAAACCAAAACAATATAGTAAATGGTTGCAATAGTATTTCAGAACTTGGGAAGAGTGGTTTTAATCCACACCACTCCATCTCCCGAAATACATCATGTAATAACAGGTACCCCAACACAAAAACAATGGTTTGGATTTTGGAACCACTTCAAAATATTAACGCTCGATCACTTTCAACCCCCGAAAAGGATATGCACCCTCCATCCACCCTTTGAATATTCCACATTAAAATATTAATTGAGATTTGTGCCCATGACTTGACGTGAATATTTTGGATTAAATATTAATATAAATATTTAATATAAAATTATTTATATTAATAATTTATAAACTTTTTTCCCTTTTCTAAGGATTTTGGGCATATGAGGTTCATCACATGACTTTGTGGATAGGATAAGGGAGGTTAAGCTTAATAAAATGAATATTTTTAATTTTCAATGAGAATATGATAACAAGGGTAAAAATGATTGAAGTGATGGGAACAAGGAATTTAAATAAGCATTAAGGCTAGATATAGGTTTGGGATATTTTCCAATTTTGACTCATGGAGGACATGACTATTTTGGATGATTAGTTGAGTGAAGGATTTAGGTGATGGGAACTTGACAGAGCTAGTGAAAAAGTTTTAAAATGTAAGTGGAAAGATAGCACAAGGACAAGATGCTTTGGAAAAATTAATACAAATTAGCATGTAATAACACACACAACATTGGGTCACATAGGGTATTACATGAAATTTATCAAAGGATACGCACAAATTACAACACAAATGGAAAAATTATTGAAAAAAGAAGTGAAGTTCCAGTGGAATGATGACTGTCAGAAAAGACTGGACACGCTAAAACAAAAGTTAGTAATTGTTCCGATATTAATTTTCCTGGACTGGAAAAGGGACTTTCATGTACATGTGGATGAATCATCAATAACATTGGGCACAATCTTGTCACAACCAGGAGAGGGATACATAGATCACCCAATCGCTTTTGCAAGAAGGAAACTAGCAACATCGGAAAAGAATTATACCACAACAGAACATGAGGGATTGGTTATAGTCTATGCGCTACAGAAGTTCAGACACTACTTACTAGGCTCACACTTTAAGATGCATACAAATCATTCTACATTGAGATATCTGGTCAACAAGCTAGTGTTAGGGGGAAGGATTTATATAGGGCTCCTATTGTTCTAGGAATATGACTTCGAAGTAGTAGTTAAACTAGGTAAAATCAATGCAGGACCAGATCACTTGTCACGCATACTCTCAAGAGAAGAGGCAGGAAACCTGGACAACAACTTGCCAGATGCACAAATATTTTCGGTTAAGATGATGGACGATTATTTTACATATATTGTACATTTATTAAGTACAAGAATGTCCCCTTCATCCATGACCATTGTGTAGAAAAAAATATTAGTAGTGAAGGTTGCGAACTACCAATTGATTGCAAGAATCCTATATAAAATGGGCATAGATGGAATATTGTGACGTTGTGTTGTTGAACATGAAAGACCAATTATATTGTTAGAAGGGCATGAAAAGATAACAAGAGGAAATTATGCAGGTAAAGATACTACGTAGAAGATATTATGTGTAGGACTATGGTGGCCTACACTCCACAGGGACACAAAGGAATATTCTTAGACATGTGATGTTTGTCAAAGGGTCAGAAATCCCTCTAGAATGGATGAGATGCCATTGAACCCACAAGTTACATTACATGTTTTTGATAAGTGGGCCATAGAATTCATTGGACCAATCGACCCACCAACAAGATGATCAAGGGCTAGGTTCATTATTACAACCACAGAGTATCTGACTCAATGGGAAGAATTCACGCTGATTATGGATTGCAGCACATAAACTATTGCGCACTTCTTGTTCGAGAATATTGTAATACCCCTAGGTCGAACCCAATTGTAAATGTAAATGCAAATGTACTTAAGATGGTGAGTTTTTTTATATCAATTTTGTATGCACCTTCCATGGTATAATGTGCACATGTATTGTGCAATAAAATGTCGAAGTGTGCACATTCCCGGATACCACACACAACAAACTTAAGTGCACATGATTTTGAGGCCAGGGAGCCTTTGTGTATATGTTGTGTTTTATAAGCTGGTGAGCCAATTTATTATAAGCTAGAAGGATTATGTGATGATTAGGTCGGAGAGCCTAGATGCTAAAGGCCAGTGAGCCTATTTTTGTATATGTCTTATCATTATTATCAAATACATCATTGTGTGTAGACCGAACACAATAAAAGAGTACGAGGGACTAAAATCCACTAGTTAGGGAAAGGGGGGGCTAAAAGTTAAGGAAAATGGATAAGCTAGGGAGCTTAAGCCAAAAAGGAATATTATATAAATATTATTTAAAGTATAAAGTATGGATAATTATTTTTTCCTAAGTTTTAAGGATGGGGACAAGTGGGACAAAGTATCTCCCAACATGACAAGTATCAAGTTCGGAACATGCATACATATAGCTTGGAATTAGTTCATTTTCCTATCATTCCATCATCATTCACTCACTCATTCAGTTTTCCTCTGTACCTTCTTGTACCTATTTCCATACCCATATCCATACCCGTACCAGTACCTAGTTAGCTTGGGAGCTAGACTGAAGAGGTGGGATTGTCAAGACTGTGGGATACTAAAGAGGCAGGTTGTCAGGCCGGTGATAAATTATCTATAGGTGAGAGAATTGCTGGAAATTGATTTCCTGGAGGTGCTAAACTGCAGCTACAGAGCTCTGAGACTTCCTGTCTAGCCTATTGCTAAAGCCATGGAAGGGAAGTGGGGCAGTCGAGGGACTATTGAGTAGATAAGGGACACACTTCCTGGGGTGGGACATGCATGTGGGGAATGAGGGACTGTAGGTTGTTAGTTTGAGTTGGCACCCGTGACATAGTCTTTCTTGTTGTCTGAGATACATCAGCCTAGTTAGGAATCCATTTACCCGGGTGGAGTTTAGTCCCATCTCAGGGGTGACCCATTGCTGAGAGTGATGAGAAATGTGGTCTAAGGCTGGGAGGTTCGTGGAAGGTCTACACGCAGTTGGTGATATTCTTACCAAGATAAGTGTCAATTGTGTGATAATTTATATCTTGCATTATTATTTATGTGTTTATTTTTATGGGTTTTTCCTATGGGTGGTTAAAACTTGTCTTTCTATTTATGGGTATTGCTTGTCTATGCTGCATGTATATGTTTACTATTATTTCTGCATGAAACTACACATTTACATAATGTATTTGTCTATTTTAAGTTTTGTATATAAATTTATGCAAGATTTTATGTGTGTACATGTTTTAATTTGCATACAGTTTGAAAAAATGTACGTGGCATCAGATCGTTTTCTGGAATATCATGGCCCATCCTAGGTGGTCGGGTATGCTACAATATGTTATCAGAGCTCCATTTTTCAACAATGAGCCTGGATGGGCCGAGAAATTTGAGTTGAGGAGAAATTTCATAGAGATTTAATTTCGAAGTGGCCAAATTTGAAGTTACAAAGCGTCCATGGTAAAAAAATAGAAGCAAGTATGTGTTATTGGGCAAAAGTCCCAATTTCTGTTGTTAAATTCATGGGAAAATTGAGAAATTTGGCCAAGTGGTGAGATATTCTTGATTTAATATCTGTTCTAGCAAATTCAGACCTAGAATTGGTTGAATTTGAAGTTACAAGGAATACATGACATATGGAGCGATACTAGTTGATTAAAATTCTCAATTCGTGAATTGAGTTTGGGAGAAATTCATTCCAGAAATTTCAACCAACAACAATTTGTTGTTGCAGAGGTTGAATTTTTGTTATCAGGGTAAAATTGAAAAAAAATCATATTTGCAGAATGTCTATGGTGAAAATTGGGAAAAAGTTTGGCAAAATCCCCAATTTCTGCAGCGGAATTCACGTGGAATTGATGCACATAAAAATGAATGTGTGTCGGTGTGCACACTAAAAAAGCATGATGCACAGTGAAAATCTTGTGGTATGTGGAAAAATATTGGTGTGCGGGTGCGTGCACTAAAATTTGGTGCTTCGCAGTGCAGAGTGGCATTGCGCGAAAAAATATTGGCGTGCGGGTGTGCACACTAAAATTTGGCATTGCGTAGTGCAGAGTGGAATTGCGTGGAAAAATATTGGTGTGCGGGTGTGCATGCTAAAATTTGGTGCTGCATGGTGCAGAGTGGCATTGCATGGAAAATATTGGCGCATGGGTGTGCACACTTAAAACTTGGCACTACGCAGTGTAGAGTGGTAGTGCGCAAAAAATTTTGGCATGCAGGTGTGGGCATTAAATTTAGCATTGCGCGGTTCGGATTGATGGCACATGCATAATACTGGTGCACGTGGTGTGCACACACATAATAATGGCGCACGTGGTGTGCGTAGTATTGACAGAGCGCAAAGGAATTTTGTTGGTGCGCACGCAATGTTGGTATATGTTATCGCATGACAATTTAATTAATGGTGTGTGCGAAGTACTGTTGTGTGGTGGGGGCGTACTAAAATTTAGCATGGTGAAATGTGTAGAGTAAAATGTGCACGTAATATTAGTATGCGAAACAAAAATTTTGTACAACATGTATTAGTGGATGAACAAAAATTGTGTGCGATGGATATTGGCGTGCGACACAAAAGTAGTGTGCACCAGTTATTGGTGCGACAAAGAAGTGATCCACATTTATTATAGGTGTGTGAAGCATGCACTACCTTATGGTGTTGCAGCACATGATAAATATGGGATTACAGGCTCAAATTTGTTCTTGCGAAGTCGTTTGGATGGTCTACAACAATAGAAAACCAACGAATTTCCACGACATTTTATACTGTTTGAAAGTCATATTTTTTCAGGGTGTTTTTGAGGCCCTTAATAGTGTTTTTAGCTACTCAAAAACCACAAGAACAGAGTGTACCAAGGTACAATTTGCCACTACATCTCAAATGAAAGAGCCCGAAGAGAGATTTCTAATGGTGTAAATTGTTCGTCAAATAAAGCTTTTATGAGGAAGTTACAGTACAAACAGTGGAGGGTAAATTTTAAGACCCAACTAACTTCGAAGAGCCATAACGTTCTGCTCCGAAATCAGATTGAAGCACATGACAAGTCAATGGAAATATATTGAACCATAGAAGACATTTCTATAGATGAATTAAATTTTTGGGCATGTTAAAATTGTAATATGACAAAGAAGGTACCTATAGCATTTCAGACCAAAAACACGAATTGGCCTAGAACTTCAGCAGGGTGTAACTAGTAGCCCGAAACTGAGAAAAAGGTGAAACTTGGACAGACTATCCAAAATATGTATATTAAGAAACCAAATTGATATCATAGTAAAACTCCAATGGAGTAGGTTCAAAAATGCATAATTACAACACATAATTGCACCCAGTTGAACAATGAACATAAAACTTAATGGACAACTTTCAATAACCATAACTTTCTTCTCAAGACTCATAATTGAGCATGGAAGCAGGTGTTAGAAAGGTCTTGGACAATAGAATATAATTATTCACCCAAAACATTGATATGGGCAATCAAGTTTTGAGGAAATCAGAATAAATAATTCTGATATATTATTGAACCAGAATGGTTCATATTTTTCATGAAATTGATGAGTCGGTTAACCTGACAAAGTTTTGTTGGCTGCACATTTTGCAGAGTTAACAACAACTAGATCAGATCAGGATCAATATAGAGTGAATAGGAATGGAATATGCATAAGGGACTTACTTCCAGGAAGATGAAATCAGAGAGATGGATGTCCATTTGGGAATTGAAGGAACAAACTCCAATGGACATGGAGAAGGAAGAGATGAAAACATGAATATGGTAGAGACCATTAAAAATATGCAGAAGGATGTTCAAAGCCATAAAGATAATAATGAAAGGATTATGAGAGCCAAGGATTAACCAGAGGACTTCAACATGAAGTTTATGCAGAGCTTGAACTGAATAGAAAATAAATTGGATAAGGAGAGTGGCTCAAGCAAATAAGGAATTCACAGATCTCCTTATGAGAAAAGAAGAACAAGAAGTGTTAGAAGACATCATCGTCACTCCCCGAGGCATTCCAATAAGAGAGAACATATAATATCAAGTCCATCCCCTGTCAGGAAGAATAATAGGTTTGGGGTGGATGAGCTATGAGGAGAAATGAACAAAATCAAACTTCCTACATTTGATGGTGAGCACAAGAAGGATGAAGATGCAGAGACATGGTTGTTGGGCATGAGAAAGTATTTTCAATTTCATAATTATTCATCTCACACATAAGGAAGAATTTCCATTTATCAACTCAAAGGAAAGGCATCCATGTGGTGGGATCAACTTGTGCATGTGCAACACATTAAAGAGAAGAATTTTACTTGGAGGAAATTCAAGAAGTATTTTGAAAATAAATACTTGACTAAGAGATACTATGACAAGAAAATGAAAGAGTTATTTGAACTCAAGCTTGGGAGTATGACCATAGATGAATATGAAATAATGTTTTTAGAACTGTTGAAGTATGTTTCTTTCATCAAGGATGAGACAGTTAATATTCAAAGGTATTTGAGTGGATTTTCATCATTCATCAGTGAAAAAATATAGTATGATAATCCCAATACATTGGAGGAGACCATAAGGTGATCTAAATGCCTATATGATCAGAAAAAAGAAATACCAACTTTCCAAAAATATCGGGAAGACAAAAAAAAATTCAATATGGATCAGAGGAAGAAGGGGACTAAGCCACCATTCTTTAGTAATCCTTAGGGACAACCAACTTCTAGAGAACCTAGAACGATTGAGATAGGGGGTCAAAGGCCAAGGCAACCACCTATTCAATGTTGGGTTTGTAAAGGAGATCATATGTTCATAGATTGTCATCACAGAGGTGAAAAAGTGAGGATTGTTCACAATGTACAACAAGCTGAAAAAATGAAGGACATGGGCCGAAATGTACCAAGGATATATGCAGCCCTGGACAATAAAAAAGCAAAGTATCAACCATATATGATTGAAGTGGAAGGTATGATCAACAACCAAAACATTGTTATTTTAATTGATTCGGGAGATATTCATAGTTATATAGATCCTAAGATGGTGGAAAGTTTTCATTTTCCAAGAAGAAAGCCTGTAAAAGCTTGGTTGGTGTAGCTGGCTACCAGATCCAAAAGAAAATTTAATGAGATGGTTAAGTCATGTCTTATGGACATGAATGGACTAAACACCAGGGAAGTTTTAAACATCTTTCCTTTAGGTTCCTATGACTATCTAATTGGGATGGATTGGTTGGACCAACATCATGCTATCCTAGACTATAATAACAATGCATTTACTTGCTTGGATGAGAAAGGGAACCTAAGGATAGTGTAGGGAATTCCCAAGGCAGTAACCATCAAAGAAATTTCAACATTGTAGTTGAAGATATGTTACAGAAAAGGGTGTCAAATGTTTTCAGCACATATGGAAGAGACACCTAAATATAGAGTGTCAAATATTGAAGATTATGCAGTCCTAAAAGATTTTGAATATGTGTTTAAGGAAATACCAAGATTACCCCCTAAAAGAGACATTGATTTCTCCATAAATTTGATGCCTGGAGCACCTCCAGTATCCAAGACTCCATACAGGATGAGTACACTAGAATTGATGGAGTTGCAAATGCAACTTGAAGAGCTTCTGAAGAAGGGGTATATACACCCAAGTGTGCCACCTTAGGGTGCCCAAGTCTTATTTGTGAAGAAAGAGGATGGAATATTGAGAATTTTCATTGACTTTATGCAGTTGAACAAGGTAACTGTGAAGAATAAGTATTCTTTTCCAAGGATCGATGACCTCTTTGATCAACTGAAAGATGAAAAAAAATTCTCCAAGATTGATCTTAGGTCCATTTATCATCAATTAATAATTAAAGAAGAAGACATCAACAAGAATACTTTCAGAACAAGGTATGGTCATTATGAGTTCACAGTGGTGCCCTTTGGATTATCAAATGTACCAACTGTCTTCATGTGTTTAATGAATGGTATTTTCAGAGAATACTTAGATAAGTTTGTCATTGCATTTTTAGATGAAATTATTATATATTCTAAGTCAGAGGAAGAGAATGAAAAATACTTGAGGATGGTATTACAAGTATTAAGGAAGAATTCGTTGTATGCCAAATTGAGCAAGTGCTCATTTTATGATAAGAAAATTCATTATTTGGGACATATCATTTCAGAGGATGGGATAACAGTGGATTCTGAGAAGATAGAAGCCATTAGAGGATGGTCAGCACCAAAGAATGTAACAGAGGTTAGATCATTCATGGACCTTGCAAGCTACTATAGGAAATTTATTGAAGGATTCTCAAAGATTGCACACCCAATCACTTCCTTGCAAAAGAAGGGTGTGAATTTTCAATGGACATTGGATTGTGAAAAAAGTTTCCAACACTTGAATCAATTATTAAGAAATGCTCCAATGCTAAGGATTGTAGATCCAAATGAAGACTTCATTGTATGCATCGATGCATGTAAAGAAGGACTTGGTGGATTCCTCAGTAAAAATGGGTTTGTTGTAATGTATGAATCAAGAAAGTTAAAGGAGCATGAAAGACATTATGCCACTCATGATTTGGAGTTGGAATTTGTTAGCACTCCAAGAGTCACTTTCTGATTGAAAATGAGAGTAATCTTGGTAACATATAAATTTAAATGGATTAAAATAGTTTGAATAGGTGGATTAGCAAGAGAAGAGCAAAAAGGAGGGTATGAGACTGCTGCAAATACATTCCATTAGGCATGGAGTTATAACATCCTATAGATCAAAGGAAATCAAGTTTCCTACCAGACAAAAGGATTATGCAAAGATGGATAGAAGAATACAAGGTAAACAAAGAGAAGAATATCCATGTAACAGAGATCCTTTCTGTAATACAAATTAAAAAGTGTTTGAACAATAATCTATGATTAATAAACAATTACCACAAATCCTTTGCAGCTCATGAATTCATTAACCAAAGGAATCTTTTGATCTTCAAAATATGTAAATACTACTCAATCAAGATGACAATATAAAAAGATAACAAATAACACAAAGTATGATAAGCAACTCTCATGAATCTCTAATGGCATAAATGCTACTTACAACAGGCTCTCAGTCTTACAACTGAGCAAATAAACTACTCATCTAGCTCTCTCCTCTCTTGGATCATGAATCCAACCCCCCTACCCTCTTTTGAAATGAATATATATCCATATAGGTCCTTTCCATATTACCCATTCGAACTCCAACCCCTTTCCAAAAATAGAAACAACTACAAACATAAAATGAAACGTTTTAACCGATTTCCTGCTTTTCAGGAGGCACAATTCTGAAAAATAGGATTCAAAACACCACTTGTAATTCTAAAACCATAATATATGTGTAAAATATGATAAAGGTTTTTGTATATAATATTTTTATAAATAAAATCCTCTCTCATTTTCTCTAAATTCATCTCCAGCTGGCCGGAATAGGTGTCACAAAAACATGTCTCAAACAGGAAATCATGAAAATGGAAAACATAGGGCTCAAATATTCTTTCGAATCTCCCAATCTGTGACACACATGTGAAAAATAAAATAGGTTAATGTTCATAGGTCCGTTATTGACAATAACCTCCTTCATATTGTTAAAATTCATCCTAGTTCACCCAAAAATTCTCCTGGAAGTCAGCTAGTCAAAAATATAAGTTCAACGGTCTAGAACAAAGTTTCTACAACACATTATGTAGCACCATGTCTCTGTATAATATCTCTCTAACCATAACACATTTTAAAAACATGAGAGACTTTTTTGTTATATGGTATGTGATGAACACAAACCTCCTCCATTTTTCAAAAATACCTTCCCATTTGTTCATCACACAAGTTTTAAGTTAGTCAATCAAAACTGGCAGAAGCGTCCTTGCAAAGCAACTCTACGAAATTGGTAGCACCCATCATGAATTCAGATATGTGGATTTGGTAGTGCCACTATGACACAGTCATGAGAAATTGGTAGCACGCATCATGAATTCAGATATGTGGATTTGGTAGCACCACTCCTATGTTTTAGGAAAGTCTCCATTCACATAAGCTTGCTTTTTAATGTGTGCATGGAGTTTCTAGCTCGTATCTTGTGTTGATGACAGGTGCGCTTGGCTCTCAGTCTTGATTCTTGAGGAAGATAGCACTGTGGAATCTCTTAATTCACCAGTTCTACAAAATAGATCGTAAAATTAACCAAATTTTCTAGTGCAAAATCTTGTGCTAACATAGGCTCCATGGGGGATAGAGAGCTTCATGTGAGGCTATAAGAACTCTTTTTGCAGCTCCAGTGCCTTAGTGTTGGGTTGTGGAGTCATGCTCTGATATATCATGTTGAAGACAACATACTAACAACTTATACTAATCTACTTACAAACAGAAAGCAAACACACCTGCTCCTGATGGAGCTTATTTATGTACAAAACCTAAGCTAACTGACTTTTACAATGGGCTAGGTGAAGGAAAACTTCCACCAAATCCATTTAAGCAACTTGTTGACATGAGTCTTTATAATGCCAATGATTAACAATAGACAAGAGGAATATGAAAGTAGTTTGAAAACATTATCTATATCTCCTCTAACTGTTGCTGACACAATAAATTTTACAGGTTCCAAAGCATTTGATAAATACAACTCCATATACACCCCTACAGGGTCATGAAAATGGTGAAAAAACACATGGGACTAATAACATATTTATTCTTCCACTTCAGGCTTCTTACTGTAAAATGCAGGTACAAGTGGAAGAAGGATTGATGTAGGTGGCTATTGATCCACTTATAATTGTTGATTTACTTCTGGCTGTGTATAAACAATCTCTTCATGTGCCTCAACTAAGGGTTGCTCCTAGTCAAATCTTTGAGTTACATCTTCTGTGACAAAGCCAATCTTTTCATCATCCTCCCTATCTTCATAGTTATTAAATACAGGATAAGCTTGTTGCTCATCATCACTAGAATATTCGTCAAAAATGGGATGCCCTTCATATCTATGATCAACCTCTAAAACAATAATTTCATCAAGAATATAACTGTTAAAAATATCCATTTCAGGAACAACAGTAATTGTTGCTTCTAGTTGTTCATACACATGTTTTTCATCTGAACCAAAGTTATGAATGTTGTCCTCTCTGAATACAGGAGTATTCTTTATACTTTCATTTGGACAATGAATAAAATATTTTTCATCTTTATATTCGACAGAGAAATATGTTGGATCATGTTGTCATTGATGCCAATGGTTTGATTGATTGATGTCAAGTGATTTATTGATGTCAAAGGATTGATTGATTGATGATTGATGTAATCTAATACGTATTGTCCTTGATGAGAATGCATAGATGAAGATGGATCAATGAGTTGTCATTGATACATGATGAAGAT
>JASDQU011314157.1:10389-21351 GCA_032191745.1 Picea mariana
GAGAGGTTTCTCCAAAGTGGCTGCTTGATGAATATGTGCTTGTTGCTATCGACATGTGTTGAAGGATGTGGGAAAAATTCTCCATCATTTCGTCCCTTTGTCGCACGAGAGCTTGCTCAAGCAATAGGTTAATGTAATCTTTTGCTCCATCATTTTTATTTTCTTCCACCATGGAGGGTTTGTTGGGCATGTGCGAGCGATTATCCTCAAGAGAGACAAGCTCAAGACTCAACTTGCTATTCTCAGACCTTGTTGGGGACATGCACTGAAAAATGATCAACAAAAGCTTGCTCTGATACCAATAATCCATATTATTTTCGGAACAAAATGAAAGAAAAGATATTACAATGAAGTGCACATAAATATTACCAGAAACAGATAAATGCAGTAATACATGATTTCTATTAATGAAATAAATGTACAGAGACTGTAAAAATACAGAGTGAAAGACTCCCTAGAATGGCGACAACTTATCTCTGAGAAGAGATGTGACGACTACCCTCATTTGCAAGAAGATGAGTACAATGAGGCTCTGAAGGCATTTTTATAGTAAACATGAATGCCAAAACCCTAGACATCCAAAAACCTAACCCTAGGAGATGAAGCACCAAAAGTCATGTGGGCCCCGTTGGGGTAAGTTAATACATCAACTTCCTGGGGTTGTAAATTTTGCATATGATCTCCGTTTGAGGCGTGTGATAGTCCGTTAGAAAGATATTTTCGAGAAATATGCATTATGCCATCAAATTGTGACTCCAAATTTAGTTTGAATGTGGCAAGCCAAGAAAACACTGTTTAGGGCCCCAAAACAACCCTAGAAGTACAAAAAGATGTACTGACATGAAAAATTCCAAAATAAGCTAGATGGAATAGGTGGGCGGCCACCATTATCCACCTGGATGCTATATAGGGCTTCAGGACAACCCCAAAAGTGTAGAACCCACAATTACAAAGAAATGTCCCCATTACAGAGAAATGTGTTGAACTGAAAACTGTCCAAATGAGCTAGTTGGAATTTGGAATAGGTGGGTGGCCACCAATATCCACCTGGATCATAATGGAAGTGGAAATTTGAAATCCCACTAGCCTAAGAGAGTTTAGGGGGTTGGGTGTGCTACAACGTATGCTTTGGTAATGTTATTAGACATGCTACCGCGACCCCAAGCATAGAATGCCACTGAATTTCCTCTAGGATCGTAAACTATGACCCATTGTTAATACATATTGAGTGGAAAAAAAGGAGCCCATGGAGACAATGTACTAGTACACAACTATCACCAAACAAAATAGTTATTACCACAAAAAATGGACAAATCTTTAAAGAAGAAATTAAGAGAATCAACTCCCAACCGAGTTTCTTGAATGAAACCAAGAAAACAATAGATATATGCAAGGAACTAATGGAGAAAATTGAAACAAAACTAGAAAGATGCAAAGGTAAGAAACACGGAAAAATAAGAGCAACAACAAAAAGTTTCCCAATGAAACCATAGTTCAAAGAAAATTTTAAGGAGGCAAGGGAAATATAAAAGATATACAAGAGCAAAGAGAATCTCATTGTATATAAATGTAAACATGTGAGGTTATGATAATAACAAATGTCGAAGATGGCCAAGGAAAACCCAAAATCCTTTTGGAGGGAACTATGGAGCCAAAATCGAGTGGTATCCAATGATATCACACCAACCTAGTGGTTAGCTTATGTGATAAATTTGTATGGAAATCCAACAGAGATAAATAAACCACCAAAAATCAACATAGAGGGAGAAGTCTTCATAGGAGAGGATGTGTAGGAGGGTATCAAAAGTTGGCTTAGGGAAAATAAAAGGACATTGAAGGGCTACAAGTAGAACACCTAAATAAGGAAAGGATTCCCTCAACCAACACATCACACGCCTACTCAATAAGATGGTAAAAGTGGATACATGACAACAAAGGCAACGAACTATGGTGTTGTTTTATCAATTTCAAAAAGGCATTCAACATTGTCCCAATGAAGAAACTATGGAAAAGGTTGACATGAATGGGGTCTTGAATATATGAGTGGGTAAGGGATAAAATTAGAACTACATAGGATCTTTTAGAGATCTTCAACACTAACATTGGGGTGGGATAAGGTTTCCCTCTCTCCCATAACATTGTTTGGTCTTTACATAGATGATATAGAGGAATGGATAAACAACAAATGTGGGGGAGGACTGATTATAGAGGGGAATGTCTTAAATATCTTATTGTATGTAGATGATGTGACACTAATAACTACGACATTGTGTAGTCTACATTATTGCCATGAGGCCTTAGAGTCCTTTTTTTGGAGGTTGGAATGAACATGAACATGGGTAAAACTAAGATAATATTTTTCTCATTAAGAAAGATAACAAAATAACCACAAATCAACTTCTAAGGTGAGCCACTAGAGAAAACCCACAACTATAAATATTTAGGTCTATATTTCAATGAAAAGCTAAGTTGGGATGCATGCATGAGGAAAACATTGCAATGAGGGTGGAAAGCATTCGTTCCGTTGCAAAATATATGGAAGATCATAAAAAAAACCAATTTGTTAAAGCCACACCTAAATCAGGTGAAAGAGTCAATGAAAAAGAATTCCACTTCAAGGGGGTTGCCTCCTTTACACAATATGTTTCCAAATAACTCTTAATGATCCCTAAAACTATATGACATTGGTATATATAGGAGATGAATGATACTCTTACAAATAATGAGTTGAGAAAATAATGATGACAATAATATCATAATAACAATGTAATGGGCCAAGACCAAGGGGACTAGCATGCCCCACCCCTTCAAACAAGCATTTCCTTCAATGTTTGATTAATTGTTGTTTGAAAAACAAGGTATATTTACAATGGTAAAAAACCTTGGTAAAACTTCCACACATATATCAAAGGTCACTACACCAATGTTTACTTAGTTATGACCCTCAAAGAGGGAAATATTCCATGACCCCAACCAACCCAACCACTTGAGGCAATTGATTAATGCAAAAATAATATATTGCATGAATATCTCTCACAATCATTCTTTGAAAAGTGACCCTCCATGCTTTTTAAATAGAGATCATGGACCAATTGAGTGTTGAGCCATGGACCTTGTAATACCCTAGTTTTGATCCCCAAATTAACACTTCATTTTTTTTGTTTATTTGATGAAAGTTTGAAGTTCCTGTAAAGTTGAAAGGCCGGAGAGCCTAACAATGTAATAGCGTTGAATATTAATGATAAAAAT
Source organism: Picea mariana (assembly GCA_032191745.1). Lineage (NCBI taxonomy): Eukaryota > Viridiplantae > Streptophyta > Pinopsida > Pinales > Pinaceae > Picea > Picea mariana. The sequence goes on from JASDQU011314157.1 coordinate 13,639, forward strand.
GCATTGTTGGCTGCAAGATGTATAAGGACAAAGTTATAGGGCTCTATGATTCCACAAGTGATCCAAATAATTATATTTTATTAAAATCCATCTTGGAATTACTTGGAAAAGTGGTTATGTGAGCTTCTTAAGGAAGCCACATGGTGCATTACTGCATGCAAATATATAAACCATGATTTTTGGTTGTTGGGGGTTCCTCACTCATTTCTCACTCGTTCCCCATTCATTCTTACTCATTATTGTTCTTGGTTTTGGAATGGGAACAAAATGTCGGAGGTAGAGAGCCGTTGTTGGTTGGCTTTAAGTATCTACTAGTTATTCTAGCAAGAAAACAATGCTTATGTGCATGGAAATGATAGCAGTTGAGAAAGCACTATCCACAACTGAGAATCCGTAAAGCTTCCAACATTGATATTTCCCAGCCAGTAGCACTAGAGCCCTAGAAAGAAGTGGGATAACTTGAGGGACTGTGTTGCAGAGAAATGGGTTCCTATTTTTGGGCCGTGGAAGATGAAGGGAAAAGAGAGTTGGTAAGTTGAGAAATGTTGTGCAATTGAGAAAACTATGATATATTGATAGTTGAATGGTGTGTGAAAATTAGTCGGCCTAGGAATATGTTCTTATGGATTCATAGCCTCAACTCGGGGGTGACATGTTGTAGAGAGTTAATGTGAAATGGAGCCTAGGGTTAGGGAGAAAGTTCGACGTCTGCAACTAGTCGATTAGGTTTACCTTTAAAGATATGTTCTCTATGTATTTAATTCATGTTGTGTTTATATTGTGCTTATTTCCATTGTGTTTTTAGTTCCTTATGTGTATATTGCATGAGAATTATGCATGGTATATACTATGCACATTTCTTTCTTGCATGCATGGTCTATTGATAGGCATGCTTCTTGTTTTAATTAACATGGTATCAAAAGTTCAAATTCTATCTAAGCAGTACAAGGAGAACACCTTCTAGCGAAGGTTTTTAGTGTTACAAAATTTGGAAAAATTTTCAAAAAAACCTTCGCTACAACATCCTCTATTGGTTGTGGAGGTTTTAGTGGTGGTTTTAACGAATGTTCCACATAACTAAAAAATTGGGTGGGCGGAGGTTGTAGTGGATGCTTTTTTTTTCAGTGCTTTTATTGTAAAATCGCACTGGTGCACCTTTAAATAAAATGCCCTGGGGTGTACCAAAACCTAAAATAGACTTGAACGACCTTACATAAAATTCCCCAGAACGTACATAAAACAAAAAAGCACCAGTGCGACATCACATAAATTCCTGGTGCAAACATAAACAAAACCGCATCGGGCATCATTACATGAAAGTACCTCGGTGCGTAAATAAGATGAAAATACATTTGTTCGCCATTACATTACTTCCCTGGTGCTTACATATGAAACAAATGCACCGGGACAACAATGGTTAATATTCCCCTTCCCATTTTGTTATATGCAACTCTGGTGTGCTTATATTTTATTTATTATATGTTTCAGTGCGTATACTAAATATAATGCACCAGGGCGCTTGTATTATTAAATGCACCAAAGCGTTTACATTTTTTAAAGCATTGATGTTGTTATTATATTTAAATAACCGATGCACATTTATCACATGCATACTATATAATTTTCAAAACAATATATATTATCACAAATTTTATGCACCGATGATTATGTATAATTAATATGTACTGGTGCTTTAGTATTCCTAATATGCGTCGGTGAGTATAATCCCTTAAAAAACAATGATGTCTATATTATTTTAGGTACCATTTTGTGCGTTCATAAGAATGCACCGATATGTATATATTTTAATTAATTATTTTTTTAATAAATATTTTTTATAATCATATTGTTTTTTATATTATTGTTATTGCATTTTGATATATTTAAAATTCACTAATGCCTTATCCAAGGGATTACACCTCTATTATTTGCAACAATGTAAATCATTCACATATTAATTAATCAATTATTTGGAACAATGTAAATCATTCACATATGAATTAATCAACAATGCAACATTTTATAACATTTGACAATCCAATAAAATAACAAACCCGTTTTATTATATATGAATAAGAGACCCACGGTCATACAAAATGGGACAACGTAAAGGTGCACAATAATCAAAATGGAATCAATATGTAATTGTTACAATTATTGGTAACATGTCCCTATGCAATTGAGACATTATGTCCACTACATTAAGAAAAACTATCCTTGATTTTTACAGATCGATATTACAAAATTGCATACAACTTGCAATACCATTCAATTATATTGATTGTCATTCATCACTTGAAATTCTATCGTTGCTCGAGTTGTGTTTATCCCTCATTTATTGATTAGTTTTAGGTGATATTGTACTTTGGTTATCTAAATATATGTTTTCTTGCTTGACTTCTCGTTGACCTTCCAACTGCTACTATTCGATCTACAAACATAGAAATAAAGCGTAACATGTAAATCTACTTTTATAATATAGTAGAATATACATGATTGCGTAGATCAAAAAGCATACCAGATCAGTGATTGATTCATAAACCATACACATTGTTTCGAAGTCTTGCCTCATGCTAATTATCACAAGACTTTCTGTTGGCTCCTCTCCATACTTTGTTTCCTTCATGTTTAATACGCCATGACAAAGCATAGTCGATGTAATTAATATGACGATTTCTTCTTGTTCCATTAATTATAAAACAAGGGAAGTTAAAGAATATAACTACTTACAAATTGTTCAATTAAACCTTGATACTTCAACATATAATCACAACCCTTAGTTAACCCAATGTTGATCAATTGTTCAGTTGGATCTTCTTTGTATGTTAGCACCTATTATTAGACACCCATATATCAATGTAAATTAATTATTCAAATATAAACTTCACAACAAATATGAAAACTTAAGTAACGTTGAAAATGTAAGTACTCAAAAACTTTGCGATCGGCCCTTTTTTTCCTTGTCGTCCCCTCTTATGTGTTGATTGGGTTTCATTTTGTTTTCATTTCTGCAACAAAACAATTGAGAATTAGTATTTAACATGATAAAGAAATTTGATGTACATAAAAGAATAAATGAATGATTACATACCTCTGATGCACGTTGTTGTTGGGATGCATCCTCCTCTGATGCAATTATGTTCATTTCTTTTACAATCTCCTTGCACACTCTTTTGGACATCCCTACCGGCACGTATTGCATTTCCCCTCATTTGTTTCTTGGAATTTTCATAATCTTCCTAAAAAACGAAAAAAAACACAAAAATGTTTTCTTAAATGGACATGAAAGTAAATATAGCAAAACAAATTAATTTGGTAATTATTGGAACATATTATAGAAAAAACATGTTTAGTAACAATACCTTTTATTTGAATATTTTTTGTTATTGTAAGTTTTTGCTATTGCAAGTCTCACGGGTCTCATTGACCATGGCTTTCGAAACAATTCTTGTAGTAAATGTATAACCTGATTCTCGGAGTCACTGGATTGATTTTTCTATTGTAAGTAGAAATGACATCTATACGTTCTTTCCACTATATCCCTCAAAGCTCTATAATTTTTTTTTCCCCTCTCATTAACTTCAAGCATCACTCCAGATGAACTGATGACCAATCCATCATCATCATTTACATCCTTAACAATTTTTGTCCTCTTATGATGATATTCCATTCCCTCGCTATCATAATTGCATATCATTAAAAAAAAGTGAAATCGAGTGTTTAAAACTTGTTAGCGATTAATGTTAAGAAATTATTTTTTAGTAAAAATCACATAAAAACTTAATGTTGATTACCTTTTGATCCACCTATTTCCTCTCTTTGCAACATTTCCATAAATCTTTTATGCTCTTTTGCACTCAGATTGTGAATAATCTGATCAAGTTTCTTCAAGTTTTTTCTCTGCATGAAACACATTAACCGATACACATCATTGATTTAAACTTACAAATATTTCAAATTATATATTAATTTTTTAATAAAACTTAAAGAACTTTCTTGCCTCTCTTCTTGGGATGAGCTACCATCACACTCTCTACAATAAGATGTTTTCTTTGAAATTCTATCAACCATCTTGTATAAACAAAACCCAGGAATCATCAAAAATAGAAATTATGAAATTTGTATACAATCTATTATTTCAGTGCGCTTCATTAAACATAATGCACCGGGGCATCAAGAATATGCTCACATTGGTATGTACTATGTGTCATTGCACACTGCTAGCCCGTACTCATATGATGCGATATGAATAACATTTATTTTTTTGACCACTCGGTGCTTTACACAACTATATGCACCCCGATGCACTTGTCTATACAGTGACCACCGGGGTGATTTTCCTGTAAAGGGTGTACTAGGGTATTTCTTCTGTACAGTGCACATCGTGTACTACAGAAAAGTTAAAAACAAAATCACTGACAATGACAAAGTTGATAGGGTTTGGGATCCAATGCAATGAGTAGTACCATTGCAATGGATACCAAACACCCCATGTGCAACTAAATAAACACTATAAAAATCTATTTCTTAAAAAAATAAACCTTAAAAAATATATATTGCTTATAAAAATAAACCCTATAAAAATCTATTGCTTATAAAAGTAAACCCTATAAAAATATATTTCTTAAAAAAAGAGGGGAACAAGAAAAAACAACATGAAAGCTACGACTGCCAATATCAAAGCTAACTATGAAACACTTATTTTTTTTAACATGCATTGAAAATAGTTTGAATCAAATAGGGAAAGATGATCAATAGAATAAAATCACATACCTGAAATTTCTTATTTGTAGATTTGTATCTTCCCTATGGATCCCTTCCAATTTTGTCTCTTCGAAAAAATCCAGCCACTCCAAAGTCTTTCATGGTAAATTTCTCTTCCACAAATCTTCCCTCTAAATTTTGCCAAAAAAATGAACTAATCAATAGTGTTTTCATTTATAAACAAATAAGTTTTGAAAAATGAAATTCCCTCTATTTTTTCGCTGTGTTGTTTCAATTAGTATGTAAAAATACTTATTAAATTGTATATTTTAAAAATTAAGTTTGTCGTCAAATCAGTGCACCTCACTGCATAGTGTGCCCTGGTGCATATATAATAAAAAACACATCGATACCAATTTTATCAACAAAATAGAAATGCAAATCTCCGGTATTAAAATTTGTGGACGTTTTGGTTTGCGGAGGTTGTAACAGATGTGAGAGATCAGTGCATTTCATAGTTTGTCACACAGATGCATTCTGTATATATATACACACCGATGCAATATAAAATACATAAACACACCGATAACTTTTAATATCGGATTCATGCACGTATTAATGGTGGTTTTGGCTCAATTGCAAGGAAAAAAAGGTTGTAATATCAAATGGCCAATACTTTAGATTACATATCATTCCATATCGTTGCAAGTTTGTCAACTTCTCCCACACCGGTTGAAGTAAGTCTAGATTTTAATTATAATTCATTTATCTGATTGAATTTACGTCATTTATGCATGTGCATTTGAATAATTGTTCATTGAATTTTGTAGGATCATAAAGTGGGATTGAATTCAGATGAGAAAGATATTCCACCAGTGCAAAAATTCCACAAGTTTTTATTAGGAGAAAGATACAGCAGGAAAATGTTTGATGAAAGTGGATAACTCCTTTACCCTACTAATTGTAACATTCCATCTTCCAGTAACCTGTAACCCGGGTCAATGGTATTACATTGTGAATTGGATCTCTTTTATGACACACCAATGGTATGTGGTTGTTCAAAATGTAAAGGGTTGAAGGAGAACCCTCGACGTGTCACATTGTCTCATTATATTAATGATCGACTACCCAAAGTTGATGGTCTAATACCTCCCACTACTGTCAATAATACAATAGGTGATATAGAAAAGACACATAGGAATACTTCCATGTGATATTTTTTTGAAAATTTGGAAGCTAGATCAACTACTTTTCCTCCTAAATTGGCCAACCTGTCTCCTTCTGTTGAGTCAATGAAGATTTCTTATAGTGAGCCAAAGTATAATATCAATACTACCAAAAACATCACTACTAGGAGAACAAAAAAGTTGTATGAGCTAATAGAAAAAATGTCCAAGTACACACCAAAGTCCATTCAGTTTTTTGAAGGTAGTGATGACCTCCCTCTTCCTATCCATCTACAAAGTGAATACCAAACCAACTACAACCGAACTTTGTATGGCGCTTGGCCTTCGTCCACTCCAATGAAACTCCAATGCCAAAGAGTTATTTATGAAAAGGAAGGCATCCATATTTGTTTTTGTGCATGCAATACATAGTTTGTGATCTAGGTGGATATTGGTGTCCACCCACCTTTTCCATCTGGCTCAAAACAATTTTCTAGCAATTTTGGCAATTTACTATTTTTAGCATTTTTTAACTTCTGGGGCCATTTTGAGGGTCTAAATGAAGGATTTTCGGGATATAGATTCTCAATGATATCCAAAGGATTTGATTGAGCTCCCAAAATGAATCTCCTTGATTATACCTTTCCAACGAGCTATCGTGCACCCCAAACAAAGATGGTATGCCAAAGTAACGCCCCCAGGAAGTTGATACACCAAACTACCCAAAACGGGGTCCACAAAACTATTGGCTTTTCATCTTTTGGGTTAGGGTTTTGGATTTTATTTATGATAAAAAGGCCTTTGGAGCCTCTTTGTAAAATCATATTCTTGCGAATGTGAGTATCGAACACATATCTTCTTAGAGATAAGCTGCCACCATTCTAGTGAGTCTTTCACTCTGTATTTTTACAGTCTTTGTACATTTTCGCTCATTAATAGAAAATTGTGTATTACTGTATCTCTATTTTTATGGTTGCATATCTGATACATTTATGTTATATTATTGGATATCCGAGATATCTCTGTACATTTATTTATTATACCTCCGCTCTCATTTCGTGCCGAAAATAATCCGGATCAGTGGTATCGGAGCAGGCTGCTATTGATGGTTTTTCAGTGCATGTTCCCGACGAGTTCCGAGTATAGAAAGTTGGGTCTCGAGCTTGTTTCTCTTGAGGAAAATCACTCTCGCACGCCCAAGAAACTCTCCATAGGGGAAGAAAAGAAAAATTAAAGAGCATACGATTCTATTAATCTGTTTCTTGAGCAAGCTCTCACGCGATAGAGGGACGAAATGATGAAGAATTTTTCCCACATCCTTCAATGCCTGCTGATAAAAACATGCATGTATTCATGAAGCAACCAATTTGGAGGCACTTCACCTTTCAAGGTATACGTTAATTTTTATATTCCCATATTTGAAGGACAGATAGATGCAAATGCCCTAGAAAAATGGTTAAATCTGCTAGAAGGTTTTTTCTTTGTTCATAACTTCTCCGATAGGGAAAATATCACCTTCACACTCCTTAAGGTTCTCCCCCATGTAAAACATTGCTAGGAAAATTACTGGGAGAAAAATTCCACAGAGGATTCTGGAATATATGGGGCCGAGCCCACTTGGGATTTTTGTGTGGATGCGGTAAAGAAACAGTATTACCCTGTTGGAAACTATGAGGACCGGTACATGAGATGGACCACATTGCAGCAAGAGAGGGGCCAAACAGTTATGGAGTTGACCAATACCTTCCATACCTTGCACACCAAGCTGGGTATCAAATACTCCGAATGACATTTGGTTCTGAAATATCGTGGGGCTCTACACAGATACATCCAAACTAAAATG
>JASDQU011314158.1:11309-24573 GCA_032191745.1 Picea mariana
CCATTTTTGTCTCCTGGATTAATATAATGTCTGGGGTTTCTATCCTTACGAGGCTTCTCACAAATTCTTCTTTCACTTTGTTCCCCATACCCTTGCAATTCCAGAAGACAACCTTCATCACTTACTTTTTTGAGTGTGTTGAGCTCCCTTAGAGCCCTGAGTCTGATTCCTTGTCCTATCTTCGGGGTTTTTGCCAAAAGTTTCTCAAGGGTTTGCTGGCTGCCTTGAAGCTTTTCTTTGTAAGTTTCTTGCTCTCTCTTATCTCGGGCAGACTTTCAGCCTCTTGTCGATCTTCTGGCCGAAGTTTGTGTGTCCCCTATTTCTCCTTCCTCCTCTGATTCCTCCGAGTCTTGTTCCTCCTCTTCAACTTCTGCTTGTTTTTGCTTGAGACTTTCTAAGGCACTTTTCCCTATCCTCGGGCCTATGGGTGCCCCTTTGTCAGGGGATGATGTCTTTTGTTTTTCGACCCCCTGGGTTTCCTCTGGGGCTGAGCTTAAGGGCCCGAATTTGTTTGCTTGACCGTTCAGGGAAGGGCTTTGCTGAGCAGAAGCCGACTGAGGGCCTTTGCCACTTGGAGCCTCGGATTTGGGGGTTTTATGTGAGATCTTTGTCCACTTGACCTGATTCCAACCTTCCGCCTTCTCTCCATTACTCGGGCACCCCTAGCAAAGTGTCCGTAAACATGGCATTTTTGACACTTGAAAGGAAGCTGCTCGTGATCTAGTTTTTGCACATGAGTCCAACTATCGACATTGATTTTTATTGCCTCCGGGAGTCCCACCTCTAGATCGACCTCGACGCATATTCGGGCACAATCATATTGGTCCTTATTGTTTGCCTGGTCAATAAATTTACCCAAGGCGTTACCTATGTGCTGCAAAGAGTCCCAATTCCACCAGTGAACTGGGAGGTTCGACAGCCTAACCCATACTGGGACAACCGTAGGAACCTCCACTTCTGGATCGAAGTCCGGCGTCCACTTGTTGAGATACAAGCCCCGAGGGCCCATTCAGAAATATCAGATCTTTATCCTCTTTTGTGGTGAACTCGAACATAAAGAAGCCTCAAAGAAGTTCGAGGTTACATTATTCTTGATCAAAGGCATCCAGTTTTTGACCACCCAGTTCTCCGTTGCTTTTGGTGAGGGCCAAAGGCTAGTGAACTGTCCCACAAGGGCTCGATCCGCCCGTGACAAGGCGACTTGGATCGGTCTCTCGGGGGGGGAGAAAGATTTCTGGAATATCATCCAGCTTTTTCACGAACTTAGGGGGTTCAATTTTCTTCTTTTTCGGCAGAGAAGCCAGCAACAAATTGAAAGCGTCCTTGGTTGTTGGGGGAGACGGAGGGGGAGGAACCTGAGAAGAGCCCAACGCCTCCATGGCGGTGAGAGGGAGCCCTAGTTCGGACGCGCGGGCTCACAACGAGAACTCAGTCGAAAATGTACTCATCCTTTTTGTTATTATTATCAACTAGTAATCCATTATTATTGTCTTACTTATCCCTTTTGTCTTGAGTTGCTATACTTCTTGAAAAGTCACCAATATCTTCATTTCATTTGTTAGTAAACATTTGTACTCTCAATATAAAGTTTTTTTTTTTTTTCTTATAAATCCATCTTAATTACAAAAAAAATATTTTAGGTTAATATATATATTCTCTTTTAAATTATCAATATATATATAATCCCTTTTAAGTTATCAATATATATATATATATATATATATAATCCCTCTCATTACATTATTTAAGAGACAAATGAAATGAAGCATGGCTATTTTGATTAAAGCTTAAATCCTTTTAATAATAATATGCAATATTTATTAAAAATAACTATTGGCAATGGGTATATTTAATGATCTTTTAATCATAAATTTAAATAATATGGTTATCAATTGAAGATGTTGATATATTCTTGGTCCTTCCAAATCAATAAACCAGATTTCATGTTCATAACTTTTTAACATTTTTAAAATCTTTAATATACTAACTTTTTAATTTTTTATTATTTTATGAAATCAACTTGATAGTTTCAATTAACATTTTTTTACTAGTACATCATTTGCTGCAAACACTGCGTCATGAATTTTTGTAAACCTGACATTTTTACTGTGTTAATTAAGTTTTTTTTAACTACACTGAAAATTTAACTACACTGAAAATAATTTAACAACCATAAGCCTTTCGGCGTTCACCAGCCGCGAGTTAGCGGCTGTGCTATATTTACCATTATAATGCTCCACCACAAACTTCTATGTCCACCCATGTAAGGAATATTAGGGCAAGTGCAGAGATTTATCCTGCCAACAACAAAATCCCTTAAACCCCTTATCACTGAATGTCGCCTTTACATTGCATACTTTTAGGGGTTTAAACATTCTCCCGCTCTGTGAGCTCAGCTCAGCTGAATTCAAGAATGGCGGCCGAGGATACGCAGAGTAAGAAAGAGGGGGAATAACAGTTCCAGAAGAACAAGTACCACCGCCAGCGGCAGCTGTTCCTCAACGAGCTTTAAGTTAAAGCGTGCTGAATCTTTCAAAAGGAGCAACGGCAGGAGGAAGAGGCAGAGTAGCCAGGGTGGCGGACCTTATGGCTTTCAGCGTCACCTTGCAGGGCCCACGTTCGAGGCCGTGCGTTCCAGGCCTGCGTTTTGTTTCCAATCCGATGCTTCACAGGGCCACCGTTTCTTCTCCCAACCTTCACAGGCCAGTCTCTCACACACTCTATTCTGCTTATTTTCTTCTTGTTTTCAGTTTACTGTGCTGTTTTCTCTCACTGGATGATAACTGTGTAACTTAATTATAGACTGGATTTAGCAACGGGGTTAATGTGTGCACATGCAAAGGCGAGTTAAAAGAGGCGGATTATTTATATATTTCTCGAAAGAGCTTTTTCACATACCAGTCTGTTAAATCTTCTGTTAGTGTGATACATTTGAGTACATTATGAATGCTTTGAAAGTATACACATTGCCATGCTATATTTTAAATCGCTTTTGTCATTCTTGGTGTACTGTTGGTGGGAATTTGTTTGACATAATCGAACAAACTTCCAAAGTCTCCTTTATTCATTTATGTTGCAGTTATTCCTTTGCCTCAGATGCATCTCTCATAGTTATGTACCGCCTCGATTTCAGGCAATTGAGGTTGGGGGAGTCAAATTCATGCAAGCACAACATCTCAGGGGAGACAAATTCAGGTGGTCACCACGGAAATAGCTCAAAGCTTGGTGCAAAATCGTTAGTTGATCCTAGAGCCAGAAAGTGGTCTGTATCTTCAAAGCATCATTTATTGTCTGGCCATGCCAGAGATGCTTCAGATGATAGAGAAATTTTTGCAAATAATGGGCGTTTTCAAGCCGACTGCCAGCCAACTAGACCTACACCTGACCACTATAGAGGCCACAATGCACATACGCCAGAAGATAATGATATTTGTCGACAAAGTTTTGCAGCTTATGGGCGTTTTCAAGCCGATTGCCAGCCAACTAGACCTATACTTAACCACTATAGAGGTCACAATGCATATACGCCAGAAGATAATGATATTCGTCAGCATAGAAACCGTGATATCGACAATGCTTCCGAGGATATGAAGAATGTAGTGCGAATGAGGTCCAGTAACTTGGGACTGACGGAATCAAGCCCAAATCATAATGAAGGATTCTGTTTTGCGGACCATGGTAAACCAGGTGCTTTTAACGGGGTGCCGACTTATTACGTTTGCAGTACCCCTCAAAATGTAGCAGTCCAACCAAAGAACTTTCAACACAGGATGGATGAGAGATATGACATTGGTTCCAGAAGCAGCATCTCTCGCGCCCACCTGGACAAAGTTGGTTTCAAGGGGCCTATGTATTACGGGGAAAATCTGCAAACGTCAAGAATCCAAACAAAGTCGGGACAAGAACGAAGTCAATATGCATGTTTCCCTCAAGGTCTTAGTATTGCCCAAAAAAATGCTCTAGCAATGAAGTCGGACAGAGAAGCTTGGCAGGAAGAAACAAAGAGGATAAACGCTATGAGAAGTCATGCAGAAGCCAATACGGGCAGTGTACGAACTGATAGCCAGCCTACGATATTAGATACAAACTCTGCTTCTAGAACAGAAGACGTTTCGTCAATGAGTAATCATGATAGAGTCAATATGCCAATGCCCACTTCAGCTGCATTAGATGGTGGGGCTCCTATGCAAAAACTAGATAATGTATCCGCGGAAGAAAATGTTTGTGTTGAGGGCCCTATAGCCACAGAAACAGGAAGTAAACAAGTTGGTTTATCCAATCCGAATAGAATCACTTCAGCACAGAATCAAGGACTACAGCACCCAGAAAATCAAAATATTTATTCACCCAAGAGTTCTTTAAGCAGACAGGTAACATCTTTAGAAAATGTTGATTTCCATTCGAAAAGCGCAAGAACAGGTCATATCTCTACCGTGACTGACACAGCTGGAGGTTGTGGCAACAATTCCATACAATGGCATCCTGATAAAACCCCGTTGGATCAAGAATACAAGAAAGGGAGGCTTTTACCTATGGATAATGGAGGCAGCTGTAGGATAGACCAGGAAAACAATGAAACTCTTGTAACTAATGGCAAGCTTATCGGGCCAGACAGTAGTCAAGATTCTGCAGTTAATGAGGTTGGCACTGGTGTCACGGATAGTGAAAGCAACAATGTTCCAGAGAAACTTGATCATTTATACAAAAAAATTTGCATTGTTGATGATGTGGAGACTGCAAAGATGGTTGTAGGGAAGCTTATGGGAGAGTACAAGAATCTTATTCATGCATGTGATACAGAGGTTGGTTCAGTTTCCTCCCATTTCTGTTTTGTACTTATTTCATAAGGTCAAGAGTTATAGGTGCCACTATTCAGGCTGGTTCATTGATCCTCTGCGTTGTATTTTTAATCACTTTTTTCTCATATGAATCAGGATTGTGGTCTGCTTGAATGGTTAGATTCTCCTTCATGTATGAACTTGTATGAAATTGTTTAGTTCTTAAACTTCTCTCGACTCTTTTTGTAGTTTTGTATCTTCCATAACCTTTTGATTTTTATTAGCGGACCAGGACTATTGTCCATTTTATTTATCTAGGGAAGAAACTTCCTGATTGCCTTTATGAAGGTATAGTTTAATACATGTCTATGAACAGTGGTGCAGCTGGATTCAAGATTTATTGGCATAGTAGGCAGTTGGGTGGATGGACTCCTTTTTTATCAATTGGTGTCAACTGCAAGTCTATAGATTTTCTATGAACTGCTATTTACATTTTTCTGAACCGGGACTAGTCTTCCTTTTTCCCGGTTTATTTCAAACAAAAACAGTTTTTTATTTTGTGCTTGAACGGGTAACAGATGCACATGGCTGTTTAAGACTTGAACAAATTTTGAGTTAGGCAAGCTGTCTGTTTTTTTCCCTCTCTTTCATGGCTAGTTTGGCTAGTTTTCTCAATGTCCCAGTTTGACATGACTTCTGGAAACTTATGGTCTTAGTGTTTTCTACCTGCCTTTGCATTTGGTCTTAGGTATGTGCTGAGTAGTTTTTTCCCAATATGTACTGTACCGTCAACATGGCAAGTGCTTTAATGAAAATCACATTGAATTAGCTTTTTTGAGTGCTCCTATCCAATATTCATTCCAACTATTGTGATACTCGATGCAGGTTGCAGGCATTGATCTTAAGAAAGAGAGCCCAGTTGGTCATGGGAAGATCATTTGTTTCAGTATATACTGTGGATCTGAAGCTGATTTTGGTAATGGCAAGTCCTGTGTATGGGTAGATGTGCTGGATGGTGGTAAAGATGTCTTGTCAGTATTTTCCCCTTATTTTAAAGATACATCTATTCAAAAGGTAAGGCACAGTACCCACGTTTGAATGAAAACGAACTGCTAAGCAACATTATTAGTTAACAGTGTAATTATTTGTATGAGAGTTTGAGATCTGACTATGCTGGTACACTTCTGGATTCGATCACTTTGCTCCAAATGTAAATTATCCCTGGTAACTCGTGTGCTTTTCTGCGTCTGATATATGATTTATTACTGAAGTGATAACTTCATGCATGTTCCAATCTCTAAGATAACCCACTTCAGTATTAGTTATTGGAATTTGTTACTTTATGCGAGCCATTGGAATTTTTGATACTTATTTATATATTTTCTGTTAGTTAATGGATTTTATATTAAGATAGAGTTTTATGCTGTACTTTTTTCTGTTACTTAACGAAGCTTTAGGTTAAGTTAGTTATCCCACATGCAAAAGACAAGAAGATAAAGTGGGAACATTAGCTATAAATATTTGTATGAGAGTTTCATATTTGACAATTTTGGCATACATATTGATTCAATATGTCTACTCCAGATGTAAATTATGCCTGTTGAGTAGTGTGCTGTTCTGCATCTGTCCTTTATAGAGTCTATTGCCTTTCCCATATCTTTGAAATTGATGGTCTTTTGTCAATATATGATTTATTACCGAAGTGATAGCTTTGTAAACGTTATGATCTCTAAGATAACCCACTTAATGTTAGTTATTTGTACTTTGTGTGGGTCATTAGAATTTTTGATCGTTATTTATATTTTCTATTAGTTAATGGATTTTATGTTAAGATAGATAAGATAAGATAATTTTATTAATGTTTGACCAATGACCACAAAAGTAGGTCAAAGGGACTGCTGGGTACATTGATGTCAATACAATGCAAGTGTACCAAAAGGTCTCCTATAAAAGGTGACATGCAGAAAGTAAAGTGCAATAAGGTAGAGTAGTAGAAAGTGTGATCTACCCCGAGGCATGAAGAACCCTCGATCTCGAGCTCAGAAACCTGCATTGATGATGGGGTGGATCGAAGGAGAAGAAGATCTAAGGGCAAGAGGAACTAGAAGGAAGGGAGTAGAACTATCATGGAATGGATCCATCTCTCCTATCATTTGAGGCCGAATGAAGAAAGTTGAGTATAGTTGGTTGTCCCGAGGGGGACCTGGTGGGGTGTCTGGATCGTCCGTTGCATTGTTGACTGGTAGAGGTAGTGCATCAACGAGGTTTGGAAGATCTCATTCGTCTCTTGGGAGGGGATCTGGTCTAGCCATGTCGTTGAAATCTCGTGGGAAAAGGGAAGGTCCCACGGGTCCGCACTGATTTGGAGTTCAAGGCTGCACTGGTGTCGGTCTGTCTCTTACTGCCTCTTCCTGAGGGTAGCACTGGGAAGGAGCTGATTCGCCAAATAGGGTTTGGTCTTGTGATAGCCTTACCAGGGCAAATGCCTATAAAATCAGAGATATATAAACTCTTTCTCTCCGAATGTAGGAATAACCTACTTAGTGTCTTTAATTCACAAATAAACTCATAGCATCTTCATCATTCATGGCTACTCCACAAGCCTACAAAGTGATTGTCCAAAGATCTATACCTGCTCTATCTTAATCCTGATCAAAATTGGTCTCTTTATACCTCTGTTTGTTCTCTGGAATTCCTATAAACTCACATTGTTTACACTAGCGTGTATCTCTCTTTATCTCACCTCAAATTTCTTATAATGGGTCGATTTTGCAGCTAACCCCCCCTATATTATATATATATATATATATATATATATATATAACCATGAAGAACTAAGCCCAACGCTTAGCTTATCTATCTTTCCATGTGACTAAAAGGATGGAACCGTGGGCTAACAAACTCTGAAGGTTGTTTTTGTGTTTGGATAGAGCTGTATTAAAACTCGCCTCTTAAAACGCAAGTCCACACACTTGCGACACGTGTACTTACCAAAACCAACCGCTTCTACTTCTCACATTTCAATCTTACCCATAATTTTCACGCAATTGGAAATGGGAATGAAGTTGGACCGTTGATAAAATTTATGATCAACGATTAGATCCAACACTCGTCCAACCTTTGGTTTTGACTTAAAGAGGTTACCATCCTCTCATCGATGACTCCTATGAACTCTTGACCAGATCCGACGGTCTACGCTCTCTCTGGACTAGAACAACTGTTTCCCACAATTAATACAAGATTCATCCAACCATGTGACGCCTTCAGTTCAATCACTATATGGTGAATATTTCTTCAATCGATGCAAGACTTATATAAATCCTTGCTCGCCATCTCCTAGACACAGAGGTCCACTCCGTTTGTAAGTT
This sequence comes from Picea mariana, assembly GCA_032191745.1. Lineage (NCBI taxonomy): Eukaryota > Viridiplantae > Streptophyta > Pinopsida > Pinales > Pinaceae > Picea > Picea mariana. Next base: position 19,456 of record JASDQU011314158.1, read on the forward strand.
CTTTCCTAGACATATCGATTACACCATAATCGAATTCCTTCCCTCTGTAAGGTTATTTCACACAAAACTCTACCCTCTCGAATTCTAAATGAGTTTGACCTTTACTCTGTTTATAACAGAGACATCTCTCTCTATCCTTCAACTCTCGTTACACACATGTTTAAACTAACCAGAATCCTCATCAAGTTCTTACAATGAAATCGATTGCTACTCTGTTTAAACAGGGGTCCTTTCCTGTCTGTCTTGTAAAGAGATATATATACAGTGTTCTCCTTATTGTCTCGAATCCTTGGCATAGGATTCACTCCTCTCCATGTTAGATTTCTCTCATCTATTCATACTGGAGTTACACAATTATTATAGAGACAATTTCACATTGGAACTTTCTTTATTGGCAAAAAATGTACATACATTTACTTAGAAACATTCGTTCTGGTCCATCCTCTCTCTCTATGGCCTGATTTATCATGCATTTCGCCAACTCCCTCATGGCCTAATTTATCCTCTAATGGCCAGATTACTCAATGAATGGCCAACTCGTAATGTCTTACGGACTTGCACTTTTATACAAAAAGAGATTTTGAACCCAATTTTGGTTCAGATCCATAATATCCTCTAACAACCCTAAGGATCCTCTAGATCCACAAAGTACTCAAGAAAATCCACAAATCTCTCAAAGATCCCTAAGATCTCTCAACTCACTCAAACTCTCGAGATTTCTTCTTAGAAGTGTTGAATTTTCATAAGAGATGATATATGTATGTGGATAAATATCTTATTACAATGATGAGTGTTCTATATATAAAGAACATATGGTGACCATCCATGAAGAGATGCGTCCCTTGGGTAATGATTTTTTTTTTCACAGGAAGGAATATTTTCCCCCGGAAATAACAATTGCCCTGCTATTCAATTTCGAATCACAGGCAAATTTCCAATACATATAGGCTCAAAGCCATTACAACTTACTCATTAAGAGCTTTTATTCATGTCATTATGGGAATTGAACCTGGGTGGGAAGGATAACAATCATTCCTCACAACCATCCAAGCTACACCAATTGACATTGGGTAATAAATATATTTATACTTTATATTATATTATACATATAATATAAATATATTTTATATTTATACTATATACTTTATTACATATATTTATACTTTATATTATATATATATATATATTTTTTTGTAACTAGGGGAATCGGTAACGGCGGTAGTATCGTACTCGCGTGACACGGGGTCGAATCCTACCGGCTGCCTTATAACCCCTAGGGAGAATCGCCCAGCCCGCAAGAACGTCTTCGGATAAATCGGGGTGAGAATCGACCTTGAGACCTCATTTTTACATTTCCTTCCATTTACACGGCACTTGCCAATCGGTCTACACCCCTGCGGGCTATATTATAAATATATTATTACATTAATAATATTATAATTAATAATATTGCTTTATTACATATATTTATACTTTATATTATAAATATATTATTACATTAATAATATTATAATTAATAATATTGCTTAGTAATTAATAATCATATTATTAATTATCAATCTAGTAGAATGTCTTTTCGATGCTGCCCAAGCATCAACATTCCCTCTCAACGAGGGAGACATTCTACATTATGCCAAGATTACCTTTGAAGATTATCTTTGAAGATTACCCATGGGTAGCTCTCAAATAGATTCAACATGTCACCATGACATCCATAACCTCGCAATGCATCTGTACTTCATCATGTGCACCCTTGTGACTTCACAGGCAATGCATCCAAGGCCTGTGGGTAGTTCTCAAATAACTACAACATGTCCCCAGGACATCCACTACCCTAAAATGCATCAGTACCTGATCATGTGCACCCTTGGTCTTAGTGCCAACCCTTTTTCATGTTGGATGAGATCCACCTGCCTCAGTGCCAACCCTTTTTCATGCTGGATGAGAACACTCAGTGCCAACCCTTTTTCATGGTGGATGAGAACACTTAGTGCCAACCCTTTTTCATGCTGGATGAGTTCCACCTGTCTCAGTGCCAACCCTTTTTCATGCTGGATGAGAACACTTAGTGCCAACCCTTTTTCATGCAGGTTGAGTACCACCTGTCTTAGTGCCATCCCTTTTTCATGCTGGATGAGAACACTCAGTGCCAACCCTTTTTCATGTTGGATGAGTTCCACATGTCTCAGTGCCAACCCTTTTTCATGCTAGATGAGTTCCACATGTCTTAGTGCCAACCCTTTTTCATGCTGTATGAGAACACTCCGTGCCAACCCTTTTTCATGCTAGATGAGTTCCACCTATCTCAGTGCCCGCCCTTTTTCATGCTGGACGAGAACACTCAGTGCTAGCCCTTTTTCATGCTGGATGAGAACACTTCCTCTGAAGAGGGACCACGCCAAGCTTGTCCCTGAAGTACTCAAACTTCATCCTCGACAATAGCTTGGTAAACATGTCTGCAACTTGATCCTCTGTAGTCACGAAACTAGAGCCTCACTACTCCCTTCTGCACTATATCCCTGATATAGTTGTTAGAATATAGAAGATTGTGCTCGTTTTACCATTGACAATACCCTTGCCACCCAACCATAGGCCGAAGCCACCCTCCGAGCACCTTGACCTTGACAGAGAAGAGAATCTTAGTAGCAATCCAATAGCTAAGAGAGGCTAATGCACCAAGCAAGAATAGAAACCAAGTTGATCAGATATTCCCACCCAAAAGCTGACGCACACTTTCCCAGAGACTTGCGCACAAACTGCCACTGCACTTGCGCAGATCTAGTTCTCTCTGCAACTGCTGAGATGTGAATAATGAGAACTGGCGCCTTGTATTTATAGTAGTCTGGCAGGCTTACTGGGGCCGACTTCTCCTCCTGGGTACTAATTAATTCATATTAATTATATTTCTGCGGTCAACAACTTGTCTAGGTTTCCTTTACTTCTTTACTTCCTTCTGGAATATTCTAATCTTGTCATAGGTCACAATAGAGGTTCATACCTCCCGAAGCTACCATAATATTAACACTCCCTCTTAGCTAGGGAGGTATGGTCTTGAGAACAATAGACCATTCAACTGGTAGCAACACGAGCACCGTCATTATTATCCAACTGGATAATCTCCTATGACAACTAGTACAATATTAATTGATAGAACACAACTGTGTCTATCCACAGTAGTGTATAACTACTCAAACTGTGACACATAGTCACAACCGGTGAAACATATCCACCACAGTAGTATATCTCTACTGTCTGGAGACAGGCAGTCTCCATAACAATCATCTCATGACAACTTGCACAGAAAATATTGTTAAAATAAACTGAATCATCTGGGCCAATCTTTCTCTCACATTTGTGAGATCTGAAAGAATATCTGCCCTCAGTATAGAACATCACCAATGGGCTATCTGCCCTATTCTTCTCAAACGAGGAAGAATGATTGTTTCTGATTTTTGAGCCTGGACCATTCCTCTCCCTGGGCCATTCTTCCTACACTAATCAAAGTGCACCCTGGAAATAATGTATATACCCTAAGGGATGTCTGAGTCTGGACCATTCCCCACCCTGGGCCATTCCTCCTACACTAATCAAAATGCACCCTGGAGAGAATGTATAAACCCTAAGGAATGTCTGTCCCTGATTGCTGAGCCTGGACCATTCCCCACCCTGGGCCATTCCTCCTCCACTAATCAAAGTGCACCCTGGAGAGAATGTATAAACCCTAAGGAATGACTGTCCGGACCATTTCYTCTGTTAGCCACAAGAGGAAAAGAMTGTCCTGTATCAACCTCCAAAACGGACAATTCCTCATGTTAACCACAATGAGAAATCGCTGTCCGGCGAGGCGGGCCAGTCTTCTTGAGTAACCCTCAAGAAGAGAGTGTGCCCTAGACCACTCCCCATGTTAACCACAATGGGAAGTCGCTGTCTATGATACATCAACAATCAAACTACTTCTCATGTTAACCACAATGGGAAGTCACTGTCCGTCAGAGTCTCAATCCACTTTCCGAACAGGAAAGAATCTGTCCAATCTGGACTATTTTTCAATTACAAAGATAAATGTTTCAATAATATTTTAGTGCTCCCTCCTAACCTGGAGAGTCTTCCCTTTCAGCCAAGGGAGTTATTTCCACGATCCCCATCTTCTCTCGGAAATATGCAAACTTAATTCTGGATAGAGGTTTTGTCAGGATGTCTGCTGTCTGCTCATCAGTGGGGATATACTCGAGCTTTACCTCTCCTTCCTAAACTTTATCTCGAATAAAGTAGTATTTGATATCAAAATGTTTCGACCTTTCATGAAACACAGGATGTTTTGATAATCTTATACAACTCTAATTATCACAAAGTATTATGGTCGATTATGGAATCTGATCAAATAAGTCGGAAATTAACTTCCTTAGCCATAATGCTTCAGTGCATGCTTCACATGCTGCAATATACTCTGCTTCTACTGTGCTGAGTGCGACAGACTTCTGTTTCCTGCTGCCCCAAGATATCATAGCGGAGCCCAAGCTGAAACACATGCCTGAAGTTCTTTTTCTATCTTCTGCACTTCCTGCCCAATCTGAGTCTGTGAATCCATATAGCTGTATATCACTGGATGCGGTATATCTCAAGCCATAGTTTATTGTCCCACGAATATATCTTAGGACATGCTTTGCAGCTATCCAATGCTCTTGTCTAGGTTCCATCTGGAACTGACTTAATGTATTTACGATAAAGCAAATATCTGGTCGAGTATTTACCAAATACATTAATGACCCAATTAGCTGTCGATATAGAGATGGATCTACTGGATCGGAATCTGGGACTTTCACTTTTCTTATATCCGCATTCATAGGAGTGTCCATGGACTTACAGTTCATCATTCCAAACTTCTGAAGGATCTTTATTGCATACTTTCCTTGTCCAAGGAAAACTTCACCACGCTTCTGCCATACTTCTAATCCCAAGTAATAGTGCATGAGACCTAGATCTCTCATATCAAATTCAGAAGCTAATTCCTTCTTGCACTGGATAATGAGAGATTCTTCACCAGTTATGAATAGATCGTCAACATATAATAGTAGAATCACAGGTGCGTTATCCATGACTTTGTAATAAAGGTTTGGA
>JASDQU011314160.1:14412-29277 GCA_032191745.1 Picea mariana
CACTTAACCTTTTTGCCATAATATTTGCATCAAAAACTTGAAAAGGGTGATGATCTGAATCCCTTTAATCTTTATCTTTCATTTGGAACCCCTTCCGCATTATCTGGACACCAAAAACTTTGATCTGGGAAAAAATATGAGCATTTTGTCATCCTCTTTGCTTTCGGTGGCTTACAGTTGTAAAATAGAATAGGGTTAGCTGTCGAAAGCAGAGCTTTCGACAACTAACAACGCCTTGAAGAAAAGTGAATAAGCTGTTGAAAATTTTGAGTTTTCCACAACTGTTCAAAACTGCAAAAATGGATTTTCTTTGATCTACCTACTCTTTAGGATCTTTATTTAGGTTCTCAGCAACTTCTTCTAGAGCTTTTAAATCAGTATGTGCTCTTGGCTTAGGATTTTTGAGCCTTAGTTTGATCCTTAAACATCTAACCATGTTAAGTAACTTACAATTCTCCTTGAGCAATTTCTTATTCCTCTTATGTTCCTTTACATGCATTTAGCTAACCTTTCAAAATAATCTCTTACCTCATCTGATGTGTTTCTTATAGTTTGGTTTTGGGATTTAATGACCCTCTCAAGCAACTTCATCTCTTATATCTCTTCTTTAAGATTTTCAATCTTTGATGATTTTATGACCTTGCTATGTTTTCTTGTTGATGTCTCAGGTAACTCCAAGGCTGGGACTTCAACTGCAGCTTCTTCTCTCTCCTCCATGGGTGTTTCAGACTCAAAGTCTGAGTATGGAAAATTCAAGATGTTTTTCTGAACAATGTTTCTTTGGACCTCCTTTCCCTGATCAAAATCAAGCTTCTTTGTTTCCTTCTTAGTCCTGGGTGAAGGGGTTGGTTGTTCTATTTGCACTAGTGACAGGGCCATTCTCTTTCTCTTACTTCTCTTTGGTGTGTATGACTTCCTTGTAGGTTTATTTCTACCCTTAAGCTGGATCTCTTTCTTGAATTCTCCCCAAAACATGAGGTAGTTCCATGTCCTCTCTCTTCTCTGGAGTTCCCCCATCACTATAAGCTTGATGAGGCCATGATGGAACAACCTGTTGTTTATTTTCTCAGGTTTAGCTTTGACTTTTTATGCCATCTTGGTGAGGCTCATATGAAGATAATGAGGCAAGTTCAGAGGGTTTTTGCCTGTGAAATAATTGATAAGCCTAAAATCATACAACATGACCCTGCCATACCTCCCTTCACACATTATGTACACCTGAATAACCTTCATCAATTTCTTCCATTTGTCTTCCAAGTAATTCCTGGGAACATCCTTCTGCCAAATAATGCTCTGGAACTCTGGCTTAAGGTAAGATCTAAATTCAATATCTTTAATGGCAGTGGTCTTGAACCACCTCTCACCCTCTCCTGGCATTTTAGTAGCTGCAACAACACTTGCCTCATCTATCTGCATTTCTAGAGGACCCAATTTCACTTTGACACCATCAAAACTCTTGGCAAACACCTCTGCAATTCTCTGATGATACCCCTGTAACTTTTCACAAAGCCTGTATATAACAAATGTCTAAATAAACCTGGATCATGCTTTGGTGCGTTCTCGCAGGTCTGCCTAGGGTTCGCTCCTAGCCACCACCATGGACGTGCAGGGAGGAGGGGAGACGCCTCCCCCTCCCTCCCCAACCACCTCCTTTCGAAAGCTTGTTGTAGCCTGCAACAAGAAGCTTCCTCCCTCTGACCCTCCAAGTTTCGTAAAAAGATTAGACATCATTCCGGAGATCGACCTTCCCCCTGATCATCCAATGAAGTTTGCTCTTTCCCTCTCAGAGCGAGGACTAGTAGGTCAATTCATGGGACTCTGGCCCTCAACTAGATCCATGGACAACTGAATCCAAAGGAACTAGAGACCACTGATCACAAACAACGTAACGTGCTATGTGGTTGGGAGAGGGTATTTTATCTTTGAGTTCATCTCCCAAGAAAACATAGATCTAATCTTTAGGAATGGACCGTACTTTATGGGCACCCAAGGGCTCTATCTGAATCGCTGGACCCCAAGCTTTGATCCCACCTCAGAAGTACCCAAAGACGTCCCCGTTTGGGTTTGACTCTCGAATCTACCAATACATTACTGGAACCCCTCCTCGCTTCAAGAAATCGAAAATGGATTGGGGAATTACATCGATTGAGCAAACCCAAAATACCAATACTCCTGCTCCAAGATCTGTGTGGAAGTTGATCTGGAGGTAGGTCTTCCGGAAGTGATAAAACTAAAAGTTGGGGACTGGCAACACTTCCAAAAGCTGGATTACGAACAACTTCTGTTCAAGTGTAGAGGTTGTCATGAATATGGCCACTTCTAAAGGAACTTCCCAAAGATCCCCAACATAGAGAAAGTAGGGGACGAAGGTTGGCAACAGACTCGAAAGTGGAAAGCCAAAACGAAAGGACCAAGAAGTGAAAAGATAGTCCCAACGCAAGACAAAAACCCAGGAACTAAAGAGAAGGAGAACAAATTCATTATTTTGGCTAGGGAATCGGGTGAAGAGGAAGCAGATCCAAGTAAAGAGGCCCAAGGTGAAGAAGGAAGAGGAAACCAAACCCCTGAAGATAAAGGAAATCAATCACCAGTAGAAGAAGGGGATCAAAGCAAATCCCCCCAAAGGATGGAAGGAAGTCAAGACATAGAAGAAGGGGAGATCTCGACAGGCAGTGACTTAGAAGGTGTAAGCGAAGCTTGGGCCACCCCAAAAAAAAAGGGACGAGGCAGGAAAACCAAAAAAGAAAAAAGAGACTAGGAAACTTACAAGGACATCCTAAAGGGTTCACAACCAACCATCAAGTAGCTTATCAACATTCGATACACTAGAAAGCAGGCCAAATCCTCCCAAGGAGGCCACTCCTCCCCCCAAGGTAACTGATGATTCTAACCTCATGGAATTGTAGGGGTTTTGGTAGCAAGAGGAAAGAGTAAGCACTCAAGGATATAATCAAAGCATCGAAAGCAAACATCCTACTACTCCAGGAGACCAAGATGAGTCAACAAGACTCCCTCAAAGCTTCATTGAACATCTGGAGAGGCAACCAAGGAATAGCCAAAAATGCCAGAGGCACCTCAGGAGGACTATGCACTCTGTGGAACACCTCCAAAATAGATCTGATCAGCTCTGACACATGCAAGCACTGTATTCACATCAAACTCCTCCACAAAGACTCGAGTCATCTGGTAAGCCTCTTCAACATCTATGTACCGCAACATATAGAGGAAAAAAAACACTACTGGGAATCCCTAAAAGACTTCTTACAGCAAAATGAACTTGATAACATCATTCTAGGTGGGGACTTAAATGTAACACTGGCTCAGGAGGAAAAAAGAGGGGGATCCATCGTGAGAGACCCAGCCAGAGAATGGGTGGAAGACCTAGTCTCAACTTGGGACCTAATAGACATCAAGCCTGCCAAAGGACTCTACACATGGACAAATAAAAGAATAGGCCCTGGGCACATTGCTTCCAGACTAGATAGATTCCTTATCTAAAGCTCCTTTCTTTTACTGGGGATGGCAGCAAATGTAGAGATTCTACCCCACAGTGTCTCAGACAACAAGCCCATACGCTTAGAAATCAAAACCGACCAAATCTGAGGAACCATCCCTTTCATATTTAACCCGACTTGGATCCAAGATAAAGACTTTCTCCCGCTGGTTTTCAAAACTTGGACCAACACTGTTAAGGGCTCAAATTTTTATGTCTAGGAAGAGAAGCTAAGAAGACTAAAGATAGCTCTAAAAATCTGGGCAAAGGGCCAACCAAAACCAATCTCCTCGCACATAGAAGCCCAAAAGCAACTCGAGAACCTTCAGCTGGAAATGGAAAACAAGGAGATCACGCAAGAAGGCCTGCAACAAGATGACCACCTTCAAAGACAATGGCACAGATCTTGCAGAGAGGAAGAAAACTACTGGAGGTAAAAATCTAGAAGCCTCTGGCTGAAAGAAGGTGATAAAAATGCAAGCTACTTCCACAAGCAGGCGGAGGCAAGGAAGCACTATAAAGCAGTGACATAAATCTGGATTCAAAATGAAACAATTATAGATCCAGAAGGTGTAAAACAAGTAGCCTATGAAGCGTTTGCAACACTCTATTAAGAACCGCAAGGGATAGTAATAGACCCTCAGAGGTACCCTCTCTCCATTATTACAGGCCTCACTAAGGAAGAAATCAACTTCAAGATGACTAAGGAAGTCTCGCAACAGGAAATAAAGGAAGCCCTGGACCAATTGAATCCAGATAAGGCCCCAGGCCTGGATGGTTTTACTGCCAGATTCTACCAGCAGTGTTGGGGAATAATAAAATCGAAACTCACCAAGATGATCAGGAAATCACAAAAGAGCAGCAAACTGGGTGGGAGCACCAATTCTGCCTTCCTGGCGCTTATCTAGAAAGAGAAAGGAGCAGCCACCTTCAACCATTTCAGGCCAATCTCCCTCTGCAATACAAGCTACAAAATTCTCACCAAAGTAATAGCCAACAGACTCAAAACAATCCTCCCTCTCATCATCCCAGAAAACCAAGGAGGCTTCATCAAAGGTAGGCAAATTGCCGACAACATCATTCTAGTTCAATAGGCCCTACACTCAAGTGTCTGGAGGAAAGACAAAGGTATGATAATTAAACTAGATCTCGCCAATGCCTTTGATAGAGTTAGACATAACTTTTTATTTGAAGTAATGAGAAAGTTTGGTTTTGAACCGTCTTTTGTGAAGTGAATAAAATCTTGTATTGGTTCACCATGGATAGCTCCTATGGTGAATGGGAAAGTAACAAAGTTTTTCCAAGCCACCAGGGGCTTAAGGCAAGGTTGCCCCCATTCGCCCCTCCTCTATGCAATCCAAGCTTCAGTCCTAAGCTATCATCTGGAAAATTCCCAAGTCCAAAATAACCTCTAGGGATTGAGAATCACGCAAGGGGTGAAAGACATAAATCATGCACAATTTGCGGACGATACTCTGCTATTGGGAGGTGCAATCCCTATAATAGAAAATAAGTTCAAAGAAGAATTGGAAGCTTATGCTGCAGTCTCAGGAAGTGAAATAAGTCAGGCCAAAAGAAAAATTTATGGATGGAATATCATGCCAAAGGAAATGTTGGGAATTACAAGAGTTTTGGGGATGGAAGGGCACACTGACTGGGAGGCCTTCAAATACCTGGGAATTACTATATTCAAATCTATCCCAAAAGCTTCACACCGGAATCAGCTGATAGAAAATTTAAAAAATAAAATTTCCTCCTGGGGGGTGAACTGGTTAAATTTAGTAGGGAAAGATGTCCTGATTAAAGCCGTGTTGACCAACATACCATCAATCAGAGCTTGTTTCTTTTATCCCCTACCTTCGTCATCCAAAAAATTGAAGCACTCCAAAGACACTTCTTGTGGGAAGGAGGGAAGCAGTCAAGAAGGAAACTGCATCTGATAAACTAGGAAAAAACCTCAAAACCTCTCTTGGAAGGAAGCCTTAACTTCAAAAAAACCCAAGCTCAAAACTTGGCTTTGGGGGCAAAGTTGTTGTGGACGATGGTCACTAGCAAACCAACTTGGAGCAAACTGGCACTTTGGAAAAAATATTTTAGGGGGCCTAGGAGCCGATGCTTGGATTTTCCATGCAGGGAATCAAAAGGTTCCCCTATTTTCACCCTCTGCAAAAAGGCACTGGCCCACTTCAGCCCTCATCTCACCTGGGTGCCAAGAAGCAGAAAGAAAATCAACATTTGGCAAGATTCAATCATGGGAGAGCCCCTCTAGGGCTGAGACAAGATCTGCTATGTCTCAAGGATTGGATGGATAGCCAAAACATAACTACTCTTTTTGACATCTCCACTTGGGGGGAGGACAAATTTATGTCATGGCAAGGGTGGGGAGTGCTCAACAGACCACCTGATCTTGAAAGGGAATGGAGCACCCTACAGCTTTGTCTTCAAGGGAAAGCCCCCCTAAAAAAGAAAGGACATGACGAAAGAGGCTGGGGAGGGAAAGCCAAGGCCTATACCATAGCAGAGGGCTACCACCTCATCTCTAATGTTCCCAACGTCATGCCCAATACGACCATCTGGAGAGCAATCTGGCAGGTCAAGTCCATTCCTAAAATTGACTTATTTATCTGGACCCTTGCACACAACAGCATCCAAACAAGGGGAAATCTTCAAAGACGTGGCTGGGAAGGCCCCTATAGGTGCCCCCTTTGTCAACATGCAAAAGAAACTATAGACCACCTTCTTCTCAACTGTGAATACTCCAAAGAAGTCTGGAAGATAGCACCAGGAACACAAAACTCCATCAGCCTCTCGCCAGACACAAGAAGCCTTCTCCTCTAATGGGACTCCTATTATCCGTTCAAAACAAAACAAAGTAGGCAGGCCTTTTCTCTGTGGAAAGTTCTCCCAAAGTTCATCCTATGGAGCCTATGGCTGGAAAGGAACAATAGAATCTTTAGGGACAGAAAAAGGAGTCATGCCCTCGTGATAACCAAAATTCATGCACTCTTTGGAGAAACTACACCTTATTTACACCAAACAAAGAACAACCAAGTGCTGGAAGCACCAGAGGAACTCTGGTTGAACCAATTTAAAATCCAATGTCACATGGGCATACAAGCTAGCACTACAATTAAAGAGGAATGGGAAATCAGGAAAGACAAATAGGATTTCGTCAATTGGAAAACAAGGAGTAAAACCCATATCCTGGACTTTGACGGGGATTCGAAAGGAAACCCGGGCCAAGCTGGAGGAGGAGGGATAACAGAAAATCCCCTCGAAGCAACAACAATAAACTTCGCCCTGGGACTAAAAATTGAATCCAACAATAGAGCAGAGGCCTTGGCTCTCTGGTAGGGGCTAATTCAAGCACAAAGGCACAAGATCCAGGACCTGGTTATAATCGATGACTCCAGAGTCGTAATACAAGCACTAATTCGGCATTCTAAAACCCAGAGAACGAGTCTTAACAACTTATTGGACAAGATTCATCTCCTGCTAAGGAACTTCAAATCCTATAAGTTATACCATGTGCTAAGAGAACTAAATGGGAAAGTGCATGCAGAAGCCAACAAAGGCACACTCCTGGCGCCAGGAATTCTGAAGGTGAATGACATGATTTCTAGCATGGCACTTCCTTGAACCATGATAATCACACTCCTAAGTCAAGATCAAAAGCAAGATGAATCAGCAGACAGGGAAATCGGGGGGATTTCTCAGGTCAAGTCGTGTCAGAACAAGTTGGGCGAAGGGGACAAGGCATAGTACAATGAGGAAGTGATCCTTAGATAGGATGGAGACAGGATATCAGCTCACCCATACCCCATGGATTTAGAGAATTGATTTGAAATCATGAGCATGGAGGAAGGAAGGAATAAATTGAAGGTGCCCCCTCAGACTCATCCCAGTTCATTGCAGAGATCTCTGGAGTATTCCCCAGTGAAGCACCAAGGCGTAGGAAGAAGTGAAAGGCATCCAAAGATGGCATCATGGTCGAACAACAAGCCCAGGATCGAGGAATGACTCAAAGGGATGGATACAGCGCTGGAAAATCTCAAGCAACTTCTTCAATTCCAGCTGGATTTCCTAGAAAACTTGGATTCTGAAGCAGGAAGGCATATGGAGAAGTTAGAAGAGGACATTACCACAACCAAAATTGGGTTTACAGAGGAGCTTGGAAGGATGCACAGGGAACTCAAGAACCTCCAACAGGAATTTGAGGAACGAATTGATCCGTTGGAGGCGAAAATGGCTCAACTCAACAGCGATTGGAAGCAAGATCCTGGAAACTAAAGTAGTCATGGAGCAAGAAAGTGTGGCCTCCCCTCTTCAGCAAGTTTGGCATTTTGTATAGAAGCCAACGCTGTAAATAACTCTGTATCTGGTTAAGCTATGTTAGAATTTTAAGTTAAGAGTTATAGGCTACTACTAAAGGACTAGGAGGATACTCCAGGTAGGCAGACACATGGACAAGCGTGGCCCTATTGTAACCGAATCAGTGGCTAGTCCACCTTTTTTTCAATATCACTATCCGTTTTCCTAAAAAAAAAAAAAAACTTTTCACAAAACCTGTAGCAGCCTGCATCCTTGAACATTTGAAAAACTTATGGATGAGATTCCAGATAGGAAATATCTTGCAGCTCCCTCCTGAGCAATGCTTCTCCAGTAGTCATCTGCAAAAAACCTGTTAATATCTTGAAAATATTGAAATCTGGGTTGATGGATGGGAGACCGATGCTAGGAAAAAGGATAGAGGGAAAAATGTGAGATCAACAAATTTGTGGATGTATGAGTTTTTTAAAACAAACGCTCAGCAAATAAGGAACCTGAGATCATGATGTTCATTTAGAACCAACTAAGACCGACCTTCATGTGAATTATTTCACGAAATGGTAAGGGAGAATGAAATCATGATGGGGTTTTGGATTGATATCTTGGGGTTTAATGATTTTTTGAAACATCAATTGAAATCATAATAAACCGCCCAGATCGTGACAAACGATCCTCATAGATGATTTCGACAACATATAAGATCATCATGACATGTGTACTGATGGCGGTTTGAGAGTTCGATGGGACTAACCGTTGGAGAAATTATGCATTTCGGCAACTTAGAGCACCTCGCACATGTTTTTTTTGCTGCCGAAAGAGACCACTTTTGGCAGCTTAGAATACTTTGAAAAATGGCCCTTAGCTATCGAAAGTGAAAATTTTGGATTTTTTCCTAATAAAGTACATACTCGTCACTCTTTGAAATGACAAGTTTAAAACTTAATTTGAAGAATTTTCCACTTGAAATACAAAAAAAACTTCATCTAATGACTATCCTGTCACCTAAAGACATAAAAACCAAAAAAATTATTTGCGGAGATAATCAGGCCAACAAGCCAAGAATTTCATCATGAAATCCACATACAATATCTAAATCATCAAATTTCCTATCGTTATAGGATACTAACATAGGCTCCAATTGGGGATGGCGGCTTCTAGGAGGTGTCAATAATCTCAGATCTCTGGATTCATAAATCAATGCCTTATCCATTGGGCTGATCCCATAGCCTATATCTTGATCTGTCCTGTACCTTAGTGGCCAGAGATTAGTTGATTATCCATTTTGAACTTGACTGAGTTTTTGAAGTAAAGAAAAAAACAACACAAACCACATACTTGCCCAGCAAGCTTATTTGCATAGGGTAAATATAATAAAAACTCCGATCTGATGATCTTATTTATATACATACATCCTATTCTAATCTAAGGATGCTTGATCTTAATCAATATGAGATATCCAATATAACCAGTCAAAGATTGGATCTAAAACTTGGGCTACTTCACTGATTTTCACCAAACTCAGATGTAGATCTAGTAATGATATGTGATAAGGATTTCTATCTTGATCTCTTTTACATGAGAATCGATCAATCTGAAGAACAACTAAACTGCTGAAAATGTATTGTGGCCTTTCCATGAAAAATTTCTCCATATAGATATCTATAGGGTCGAAATAGACCTGAGTTGTTCCTTGGCATTTGGAATCAGTCCATTCCATCTCCTGACCTTGTTTTTCTTGTGAGGTCTTCAAGTCTTCAAAGATTTCAAGATGTGTTTGTATTTCATCTGATGGGCTTTGCACATATATTTCTGCTGAACTAGATAATGGGGAAGACTGTCTGATCATATCCATATTATAACAATTTTTTAATTCATTAGGAGTAAATGAAAATAGACTTTGAAAACACACCTCATCAAGAATATCAGCTATAGGGTCATAAAATGATTAAGATAATGGTAGCACCAACCCCACTAGTACTTCATGGTTTACACTATGACTTTCAACTAGAATCTGACCAAAATTCCCTCTCAAAATTTGAAATGAATTAAAACACAGAGGCAATGAATCACAATGGATATGCTCATTACCTGTTTCAGGCTTCATGATTTCATCTGAGGTTTGACTTTCAAAAAGGCTCAAAGGTTGCACCTATGGATCGACTTTTGTATCTCCCCTATTTTCCTCTACCGATACATTAGAACATTCCTCATTCTTTCTATTCACGACCTGTTTGTAATGTTCCCTTAGCAGTGAGGCAAAGGACAATGACAGGCATTCTGCATTTCTTGGGAAATTTTCTGCATCATCTTCCATGCAATCTTGTTGGGTATGCAGAATCTGATTGCCATCTGTGCATTGTGATAACTGGGCTTCTTCTTCCCATGAAGATAGTGCTGGCTACTTTGACCAATCATCTTCGATCTCAACCATATAGTCACCATTCTAAAGATCATATCTAAGCATGTTATCTATGTAGGGGAGGTCATCAAACATGGACATCATCTCCGAAGATTTTTCCACCACCACCTGATTTTTAACTTTCTCTTTGACTGTATTATGAATTGAGTACATGAAGAAATCCTTCAGTGGTTTAGGACACTGAGGTTGGGATGGAGGAATGATCCACGTTGACCATGTCAAGGATCAAAATTACCTAGGGTTTTTGTGTTTGTTCCATGAAATCAAGGTCTGTGATTACATTCAACTAAGTTTGTTCCACGAAACTTGATGAGAAGCATAAGGAGAAAGAAGATGAATATTCAAGGGATAGCTTAGAAGAAGAAGGGGATGAAATGAAAAAGTAACAAGCATAGAAATATGAAAGGAAAAGAGAAGAAGTATAAAATGAACTTGAGTTAGTAGAGAGCTAGAGAAAAACAGAAGGAAGTTGGAAGAAGAATAAAAAAAGTAAAGAATAACAGAATGAACAAACACTACTTCTTGTGAATTGAAATCCGATGGAGGTACGCCAGTTGGTCGAAGATTAGATTATTAGGTTATAAACAAAAACATTAGATTATTAGGTTTTAAACAAAAACACTACAAAAACCCTAGAACTCTATATCTAAAAGATCACTCATGATATATTAATAATTATCACTTGTCATCTTAATTTGTTAATTCCTTAATCTCCATCAATAATTAAAATGTAAAACGATATAATATTAAGTAATATAATATACTTAAAACCTAAAAAACTTCAAATTATTTATATCTATTAAAAACTTTAATTATTTATATTATTCACTATTAGAAGTCACGTTTAAATTTATTAATAATTAATTTTGTATTTAATTAGCTCTGAATTACATTTATCCGACCTAGTAATCCTATTTACTGTCCTGCATATACACTATTAATGACTAAGATCAGCTAGCTCTCTAATTGACGATTAGTCCTGATGATGAATCCCGATCAGGATTCGAAACGTCGATGACAAAATGACATCAACTGTGGATTCTCCGGCAAATAATTTTGAAATTCCTCACCACAAAAATCTAAAAACAGTGGTCGAAGACATTCTGTCGATGCTTTGAAGAAATGTGGTTACGAATTTCTTCCATGTATATTGGTCAGATAATCCGACGAACATATTTCCATCGGATATTCGACACCTTGTCGTCGGTCTACCGATATCCCTAAGAACCAAAGCCTTGTTTAAATCAACCATTATTTCCAACGCATATGCATCAGAAGTCCGATGTAACTACATGTCA
Organism: Picea mariana; assembly: GCA_032191745.1. NCBI lineage: Eukaryota > Viridiplantae > Streptophyta > Pinopsida > Pinales > Pinaceae > Picea > Picea mariana. The sequence goes on from JASDQU011314160.1 coordinate 25,952, forward strand.
AATATCTAGTAGAGAAACAAGATATTCGACATGTGTTTGTCAAACTCTGCAGTGGATATCCAACGAACTTGTATGTCGAATATCTGAATAAAGATAATTGGATATTAAGTTCTAATATTGAAATTTCAACAATGGATTTGGATATTAACTTTGAGGAGCCAAGGTAGTTCTTAAAAATGTTGATTTAAACCATCTATCAAAAGGTTTTTGGGTAGTTACCCTATTCTAGGAAGGATAACTAACATCTAACTAATTTTCCCCTTTATCTCCTTAAATGATTTTCTTTACAATCATGTAGAGAAAAGGAGTAATTCATTCATCAAATTTAGGAAACAATTCTATAATATACATAGTGCTTCAACTATCCCAATTTTTTTGGCATTATCCCTAGATATGTGCACTACTATAATTCTAGGAGAGTTACATGTGAAAATATTTAACCTTCTTTTGAAACGTGTGCATACAAAGAGATTTTCCCTCCGAAGCATCATGTCAACTCATCAACATGTAGAAGAGAAGTTTTCATAGACATTTTTGTGGAACTTGAAAACAACCTCCCCATGTCCATCAGTTGAGCTTGTAAACAAAACATATCAAAATGTTGATGAGAAACTCATATCATGTTATAAGATGACAAAGTTGATTGTAACTCTCCTAACTGTAAAAAATATTCATCCATATCGACTGGAACCAATAGGTAACTTCGAACATCATTTCTAATCATCGTTCCAACACACAAATTCATGCATTCTACCCTCTTATCTAGAAAAATAATTCATTTAGACATGAAATTCACAGCATAAATGTGTAACATCCCAAAGTTCATATGATGCATGAATTTAATTAAAAAGGCATAAGGGGAAAGGTGAAAGGCTCAAATTTAGGAATTAAAAGAGGAAAAATTGATGAGAAAAATAGGGAAATTACCAGACTCATCACCCATCACTTTTTTTAAGGGGATAGGTTGACTGAGTATTATTTCATATAAAATCAACTTAAGGACACAAAATACCAAACTAATTCCACTAATTTACAAGTCATATCTTAAACCTTAGGACTATATCAAGTCATACCTAACCTTAAAATTTAGAAATAATAGGATATACAATTAAAGAACCTTTATCTTTATCAAGTTGGTGCTAAATCTTGTGTTAGGGGAAGAATTTGAAGAAAAGTTATAATATCTATATAATGCAAAGGCCTATTCAATTCTTCAACCATCTAGAAAGCAAGTAAAAATTGATGAATAATAGAACATAGAATTATAGAGCCTTTATATTTATTAAGTCCATGCCTAGAACTTGTGCCTAGGAAATAATTTGAAGAGTGCAAACTTGGGTGTATAAATATTTTGATATTAGACCAATATTACTTAGTGCTAATAACCTTTAATGAAATAAATTTGTGGATACATGATCTTCTCACAACCATTCATTATTTATATTTATTTTGAAAACCTAATACATAAGTAGGCTTCCACTTGGACACAGGAGTCGAATGTTTGACTTGAAGGAGTTTAGATATTGACAAGTCCATGAAACGTAGGTTTGTCTCTCTTGCCTGCTTTCCCGTGCCCATTTCAAAGGTATTTTCTTTGGGAGCCATCCAAGGTTTTGGGACCTTCGTATCTTAGTACCGGAGCCATTCCAACCCCCGAAATATCGTCAGCGATTGTCACCTCACCACTGCGTTGCAAGGAGAAAGTGACCTCGGCCATTGCGGCGCAAGGAGAAAGTGAACTCAGCCACTGCGGTGCAAGCAGACATAGACCTCGAGCCACTATGTGCGTAAGGAGATAGAGACCTCGACCTCGAGCCAATATTCACAAGGAACAAAGAATGGTGAGTAATTTCATTCCAAGAGTTTCGATTTGGAAAATGAATGAATAAATTTGGACTCCTTATTGCATTTAGGAAACCCCAAGTTTTTTTCCCACCACACCTATGTCGCTGGCTCTTCGATTTTCTTGGTTGGGTGCCCCTCTTGTGAACTTGAGTTTTTCCTCTACATGCTCTAACCTATTTTCATTACGATTTTTTTTGTGGGCGCCCCTCTTGCTAACTTGCTTGGTGTTGCCTTTTGTGGAACCCCGAGTTTTTTCCCACATGAGTTGTGTCCCTGACTCTTCAGTTTTGTTTTGTTGGATTTGGCATTTCATGCGAGGGGTGATGTGAGTTGTTAGCGTCAAAAGTTACCCCTGGATTGCTTGTAGGAGCAGAGGCTGACGCCCATCAGTTTTTATTGTCGTGATTTGTTTAATGGGGTGATTGAATGGGTAAAGACTCAAGAAGATATAGCTTTAACTCGACTGGATCCTCCAATTCCAAGCCATTCCAGCGTTGAGAAAACATAAGAACTAATTAGAAACACTGCGACTGTTGCATTGATCCAACCTACATCATCCTACAACAGCGCAACTCGACTGGATCCTCCAATTCCGAGCTATCCTAACACAGTAAACAAAGAGATGGAAAAAGAGGTTGACATCCATAAAGTAAGAAGTCTCAAATGCCTTATACATTAACCAGAGCAACTAGTGCTTCATCAAAACTTATAGAATGGGAGCCTAGCTCAACCATCGATACTTACCAAAATGGAGAAAATGCCTACATATACTCAAAAACAACCACAGCGGCAAAAACTAGACGCTGCATTAAAAACATTGCGTCTGCATGTCTTCTGACAACCTGCCCATGCAGACTCAGGATGATCGTGTGCCTATGACAGACGCTATCAGATTTCAGATTGTCCTTCTGCAGGTGAGTTGACGTGAGTTATTCCTTTGCTAGACCTTCCTTTTATGGCAGAGTTGATGTTCAACCACCAGCAACTGCCGCAATAACTGCTTTTTGGGATCGGGGACAGCCTCGATCAACTTACCCTTCTGGGATGTGGAGGTCTCCTAATGGTGCCACCTAGATCAGCCGAACGGTCTTTCTTTGGACGCTACTTCGCTAGACTGTTGTGAGGGACCCCTATGGCTGATGTGGACGAGGGTGTGACGGGGGTTAAAGGCATGAACACTGTGGAGGTGATGGAGAAGAAACAGGAGCCGTGACATCAGCTGAGGAATGCCACATGATTTGAATAGGACAGAGGAGGAAGGAGCATGGAGTGCGGGAGTACAGGAGGAGGTGAATGGGAGTGAGAGGGACACATGGCAGGAGATGAGAGGACGATGAGTTGAGGCAGTGTCATGTGGATGGAGAGAGGGAAGTTGGACAGATGACAGGGGAAGAGGGAGGCGGTAGGTGGAGAACAGGTGGCAACGGGGAGGACGATACCAAAGGTGACACGACAGGCAAGGGACCCCACAATAATAACAC
>JASDQU011314164.1:7168-18993 GCA_032191745.1 Picea mariana
GCAAATTATTTCAATCTTAGAATTAAATAACCATGGTCATTAAAGTATTTTTCTTGGTATTTTTAATATTTTGTATATTCTTATTTTTCTTATGCAGATGTGAGTGATAATCTTAGTATTCATCTATCAAGGCTTCGAATTACGTTATTATGAAGAGCATGAAAGATGTGTAAAGAAATATTTAAGATCATGGGTAATTTTTCTCATTTTTTAGTTTATTCAATTAATTATAAAAAATTAATTATAAAGATGTGTAAAAGAATATTTAAAATCATAGGTAAGTTGGCTGATTTTTTTTATTTATTCAATTAAATATAAGATGTAATGTGTTTGGTTTATTACTTTTCTCTTTTTATTTTAAAAATTTGAATAAATATATTATTTTTTTTTAAGAATTTATTAAAAAAAGTTAGATATTAATTTAATTTTATAATTATTAATATAATTAATGAAATTAAAATGATATATTTTTAAGTTTTAAAATTAAAATGGATTGAATCTTAGCTTCATTCATTTAATAATTTGGATATTATAAAGTATTCCAAAATTGGTATTAATATTTCAATTATTAATATTTAGTTTTATTTATAAATTTAAGTAATTTGTCATCTTTATAGAATTTAGGGAATGCTATGCATTTAAGGAATTCTATGCTTATGTTGTTTTATTTTAATTAATTTGTATATTAGCTATATATGTTTGTTTGTATAGTATAATTAAGTTAGAAAAATAAACTTAATGAGAGTTTTAAATATAAATCTATTAAAGATGCACTAGTTTTAACTAGTATTTTGATAATTATATAAATAAAATAATGAGTGATGGAGAAGTTGAAATTTTTTTAAAGGATGTTGAAAAATATAAACAAACCCCGACAAAAGCTGCAATGTTTTCAGGATTCACGTGGATAAGTAAAAACAAAAAATGTGAAGATGCAAAGGTAAAAACTCTTTTTGAAAAGAGATATACGTAGCTGCTTATACTCCATGTTATGAATACAATTTTACAAAAACTGAACTTTTCGAAGGCTTTATTCTATACAGAGAACATGTCAAATATTTTATATTTTCACAAAGATGAAACTCGTTTATATACTGAAACAACTATGTCATTGCGTTGAGCTACACTGACACTTGTTTGAGGGAGCGCGTTGCTTACAAAGGAAAACATTTCAAAGATGCAAGAACGATCCACTGTGAAGGCACTCGGGGCAGATGTGTTTGTATATAGAAATTGTATCATTGTGCATCATTAACTACATTGAATTTCGATTTTTTAAAGGTGCAATAATGTAAATGTAAGATAACTTCGTTAAAACAATATTTATGAGCTTAAAGCAAAGACTTCAACTCATCACTCTCTGTTAAGGAGTAATCGATATTGTGAGAACATATATTTATCACTCTCTGTTAAGGAGTAATCGATATTGTGAGAACATATATTTTGTATTCTTTAGAAGTTGTTGTTAGCTTTGGTGATAAAATTATTGATTTCCTTTCTCACAACTAGAAGTTGTTGTTAGCTTTGGTGATAAAATTCTTGATTTCCTTGACTACAAATGAAAGCTAGGTATCGCTATGGATTCTTAAGAAGTGAAGGGTGTTAGAGGACATGTACATTTGCATTGGAATCTATTCTCCAATGAATACCATATACATGGTTAGATACATTATAATTATAATTAGTTGAAAATTCTACGTGTTCTGTATTTTTAAAACAAGTTTATGTAAGCGATTGTTGGGTTGCATGAAAAGTTACAATGATAATGAGGTCTATAGAGTTAATTTGTTTTGCGATCTGTAATCAAATTTTCCATATACTCACCAGCTGCTCATGTTCTAACACGTGTTCTTTGCAAGTGGACACATGGAAGCCATGAAGGTGATCTGTAATCAAATTTTCGATATACTCACCAGTTGCTCATGTTCTAACACATGTTCTCTGCAAGTGGACGCATGGAAGCCATGAAGGTACTTTGTTGAAGGTGATGTCTTCCATAGCCTCAAGCAAGTTGGGGTTGCAAAGGGTTGCAAGTTTGAGCCCAGGGTGACCAAGCAAGTTGGGGTTGCAAAGGGTTGCAAATTTGAGCCCGGGGTGACCATGTGTTGTTCATTGCATCTTAGGACTCGACTAGTAGGAAGATTGGTACAACAGATCCAAATATTCATGAGATATCTAAAGCGTTGGCCCCCTTATGAAAATCCCTCCCTTCAATCATGTCGGTCGGCCACGAAGGAAGAAGCATTAGTGAAACCAAAACCATTGTTGGAGTAGGTCACTGTGTTTGACTTATTTGATTGGTTTCTTGAGACCTTTGAGTAATCTATGGGGGTGCTTATGATTCAAATGCTTCCAACGATGTTGAGACAACATCAAAGGCATCATCATAGTGGAATTGCTAAAAGAATTTAGAGCAAGCTTGGGGTTCTCAGGGACCAGATTAACCAACAACCCAGAGCTATCACATATTATTTGTATGAAGCAGGAATTTGAAGCCAAGATGACTATTTCCATCTTAGAGTATCATCTACAATGTTGATTCGCCCGCGTTAGTTCCTCCTATTCAAGTATAAGCACAACCACCAATAGAGGCATCATAGGAAGCACTCCTTCACTTGGTTCCACATCCAGATTAAGAGCAATTTGATCCAGGAGGAGCACGACGATAAGTGGGAGAGGTTAGGGTAGGAGAAACTTGGGAACTTGGGAAACTTATGTTCCATTTACATCGCAGCAAAACATAAGCCATTTACATCGCAGCAAAATGTAAGTCGTTCACAAAAAAAAGCCATTCACAGGAAGCTGTCCAAATCAAAGCACACAAAAGCCATTCACACGGAGAAGCCATTCATTCACTGCACCTCTTTGTAACACCTAATATAGTCCCTCCTTATCATCATTTATTTTTTATTTGTTCGATCTGTGCGAGACAATGAAGTCAAATTGTCGGTCACGGTTTGATTGTTGCCTTAGACAGAAAAGCCATTCATTCACTGCACCTCTTTGTAACACCTAATATAGTCCTTGTTTATCATCATTTATTTTTTATTTGTTCGATCCCTAAGAGACAATGAAGTCAAATTGTCGATCATGATTTGATTGGCTCCTTTGACAACTGACAAATTTTATTACACGACTATCATCAAGAAGGATCAGCCAATAGCCTAGTGTTGTTCAAAATGGATGAGAAAAATTCCCTTTCACATATGTCACGGAATTTATTAGAGGGATGGGTTGGTTGTTAATTATATATGTAACTTCAAGAGTATGTGATTGTACAATATGACTGTACACCGCCAATTTATTTCTTGATTGTTTCTTGATTTTCTTGATTTGCTGAAGTTTATTTAGCTTATTTATTTTCCTTTAATGAATTGTGCTCTGCTCATTCTTGTTTCCAATTTCCTCTTCTTTGTATTAGCTTCTTTGTTTCTCATTTTGTCATGGTATCTGAGCTTAGGACATAATCCTCTTCATAGTGCCTCGAGAGCAACCCGATCCTAGGAAGAAGAACGCAGAGCTTACATTGTCTCACAAATGAGAGAACTTGACGCAAGATTCTTCACAAAGCTTGGGGAGTAGTCCGAAGTACGCTCAAAAGATCATTGGAGACAACAGGCACGAGGAAGCAGAGCTATAGAAGGAAAAAAAATAATTTAAATATTCATGAGCATTTAAAGAATTCGTGAAAGATTCGCACAATTCTTTCTTAAGGAGAAAGTTTGCAGAAGCAGAAAAGGATAATTTACTTCAGCCGTAAGATTGGACGGGAACATATATGAGCCTTTAATTAAGCTCAGAAACGACGACCCCGTAGGTAAGGAGATTTTTTTTTTCATCCGTAAGATCTGAGCGAGAGCAAGATGGCGATCTCGTACTCCGGGAGGAAGCAAGGAGAAGCTGAGTAAAGGACTCCCAAATCTCTGAAGAGCCGGAGTAGATCCAGATCGTTGATCGAAGTGGACATGTGGTAGGATATTCTGCACTCCAGCAGATAACCACTTCGGAAGAAAGACGAAAGCGTGAAGCAAGAACTCTCAAAGTCCAGAAGTCCATCTGGACCGTCCATCGACCAAGATACATGGACGAAGGATATTCCACTTTGCTAGTTCGAGGTTTAGAGAAAACATGGTGTAGTGTTTCCAGAACTTCTAAAGCCCTGAAGGTCGACTGAAGTAAATCATAATCATTGAATCGAGAGGACACGTCCTAAATTGGTTCTAAATTGGCCCTAAATTTAGAGATTCGACACTCCAGATATTAGTGCGAGACAGAAACTACCGAAGGCCAGAGTTTCGAAGAAGATCTTGGTCATTTGTTTGTAGAGGCCTAAGGATCGTTGGATCTACACCTCTACGAATAGTTCATCGCCTCGGCACTTTGCAGTATTATGATTGTGAGCGGTGAAAGATCTATGAAGACCAAACTCCTGAAGTAATTTTGAGTTGTAGATATTGACTAGTAATTAAGGCCGTCGATCTCTTCCCCCTGTTCGGAGGTTCACGAGTTCAGAGGATTAGGAGGTAAGAAAGGAGTATCGCCTGGAGCCCTGAAGAAATGAAATCCCTAAGAAATTGTGTTCATTGACTTCAAATCAACGAGGACCATTGATATTTGCAACAATTCATTTATTCAGCCATTCAGGTATTCGAAGGAACTAAGACCTTCACATCTCGGAATTCTCGAAGTCCGAAGGCCCAAAGCACCTGGTTTTCAGCCCCCGATCACATGAGAAGTTGAACTTCAATATTTTTTTGGCTCTCGAGTAAACTCAGAAAGCCCAATTCCACCATTAGAAGGGTTACAGTTGCTAAAGAATAGAGCTCAGATCTCTGACTTCATAGATCTCGTGCTCGAATAGTTACATCTAGCCAGATCAAATTTAAAGAAGCGTTCTATCCCGTGTTTTTTGGCCCAAAGTCACACAAAGGATTTTGCGGACCTGGTTTTATGCACTAGAAACAGGTAAGCACGCAAATCTCTAACACTGTTTTTTGAATTTTTTACAAGATGGCCACCTCTAGCAACTTAGGACCAACACAAGGACCGATTCTTCTTGAAAAGAACTATGAGTTTTTGTCTCTTAGAATGAGATCCTTCTTACAAGCACAATAGTGTTGGGATCCAGTGGATCTTGGCTACATGGAACCAGATCCAGCAGACCTTGCTACCATGACCAATCAACAAAGAACTACTCAGGAAACATAGAGGAACAGAAAGAATAAGGAAAAAATTTGGATTCAAAACTCAGTGGATGACTTGATTTTCTCAAAAAATGTAGGCATTGTTACTTCAAAATAGGCCCATGATATCCTTAAATCAACTTAAAAAGGAAATGAAAGGGTCAAACAATCAAGTTGCAGACCTTGAGGACGTATTTTGAGACTTTAAAAATGACAGAGTCTGAAAACGTTGATCCGTTTATGACCAGAGTCATGGGAATTGTAAACCAAATCAAATTGATTGGTGAAGCCATCCCTGATCAAATAATTGTTGAGAAAGTCCTTAGAAGTCTTTCAAAGAAATTTGAAATGGTTGTTACAACTATCCTTGAATCCAAGGATCTATTAGATTTTTCAACAGATGAATTAATGGGCTCTCTATTGACACATGAGACCAGACTACATCTCGAATATGAGTCAATAGCCAATGCCTTCAAGAATCGGTTCTCCTTCAGCAGAGGGAGAGGCAGAGGTCACTGAGGAAGATGGAGAAGTCCAAGTAACAATCACTCAAGTGAAGGTCACAGACAACAAAACCAGAATCATAATTTCCAGCCTCAAAGAGGCAGAGGGAGAAGATCAAATGACAAATCAAACATACAATGTTATTAATGAAAAAGGTATGGGCATTATGAATTTGAATGTCGGAAGAAGAAAGAAGATCAGCTCTCAGGCAGAGCACATGTCTCAAATCATGAAGGAGAAACCTCAGATGATATGTTTCTCTCATGCCACAAGATTGAAGAACAACATAAAGATCCCTGGTTGTTGGACAGTGGTTGTAGCAATCACATGANAAAGGAACAATACCTATTCTTACTAAACAAAATGTAAAGAAAGACATAAACAATGTCTATCATGTTCCATATTTGAAACATAATCTGTTAAGTGTAGGAAAACTTATTGAACATGTCTATAAGGTACTTTTTGAAGGAGCATCATGTAGGATATATGATAAAAACCCAAGTAGAAAATTGATTTTTGAAATCCACATGACTAGGAATAAAAAGCTTCCCCTGACCCTCATAAATGCAAATCTCATCCAATCATATGCACAAAGTGCATCCACCCCCAATGAAACTATGGTTTGGCATACAAGATTTGTAAATCTACCCTTTCAGAGTCTAATCCTTCTACAGAAACACTCCATGGTCAAAGGTATACCTATCTTCAAAGAGCAAAATCCCCCATGTGAGTCTTGCATTCTTGGAAAACATAAGAGAACTAGTTTTCAATAGTCCTCCACTCAAGGCAAACAACACTTAGAGTTGGTTCACAATGACCTGTGTGGACCAATGCAAACAAAGTCAATAGGTGGTAGTGTTTATTTTTTAACATTTATTGATGACTTTAGCAGGAAAATATGGATCTATTTTCTCAGACACAAGTCTGGAACCTTTGCAAAGTTCAAAGAATTCAAAGTTGAAGCTGAAAAACAGAGTGGGAAATGCATGAAGACTCTCAGGTCAGATGGAGGAAGAGAATACAGCTCCAAAGAATTTGCAAATTTCTGCAAATCACAAGGCATCATTACGCAAACTAAAACCAGGTATACTCCACAAAAAAATGGAGTGGCTGAGAGGAAAAATCAAACAATAATGAACATGGCAAGAAGCCTTCTCAAAGAGAAATGTCTGTCAAATATATTTTGGGCTGAAGTAGTAGCATGCTCAGTTTATCTCCTAAATATATATCCAACCACCATTCTCAAGATGAAGGTCCCTCAAGAAGCATGGAGTGGGACAAAGCTAAATGTTTCTCATCTAAGGACATTTGGATGCATTGCATTCGCTCATATACCTTCTGAATTGAAGAAGAAACTTGATGATAGAAGTGAGAAATGCATTTTTATTGGCTACATTGAGGCATCCAAAGCCTAAAGACTCTAGAATCTGATTTCAAAGAAACTAATTCTCAACAAAGATGTCAAATTTCTTGAAAATTAGTTCTGGAGTGAGTCTGAAAATCAGTGTATGGATAGTCAAAATCCATTGTTGCCACTTCCTGAAAACACAGAAAATTAAGGACAACAAACACATTAGCCTTCTCTTCCAAGATTGCAGGTATAAGGACAACCTCAAAGTCCTCAGAACAACCCTACTTCAAGCAGAAATTCATCCTCTAAACTTAAAAATCAGCAAACTCGAAGTTTGAGAGAAATCCATTAGCAGTTGGATGACATTGATCAACACAATCTTTTTGCATTAATGTCATGTCAACCTACATCTTTTAAATAGGTAGCTAAAGATTCACATTGGGTTCAATCCATGAACCAAGAGATTGACTCCATTGAGAAGAGCAAGACATGGGATCTTGTTGATCTACCCAGACAAAAGAAAAGTATTGGTGTCAAGTGGGTTTACAAAACTAAACTCAATGAAAAGGGGAAGATTGAAAAACACAAGGCAAGAATTGTTGCCAAAGGATTCTCACAACAACCAAGTATTGATTATGGTGAAATTTTTTCTCCAGTAGCAAGGTTGGACACCGTAAGGACTCTCTTATCCATAACAGCTCAACAAAAATGGCAAATATACCACATGGCTGTCAAGTCATCTTTTCTGAATAGTGTCTTAGAAGAAGAGGTCTATGTGGATCAACCACTTGGTTTTGAAGTCAAAGAGCAGCCAGCCAAAGTGTATCAGTTGAAGAAAGCCTTGTATGGTTTAAAACAAGCTCCAAGAGCTTGGTACAACAAAATTGACACTTACTTAATCAAGAGTGGTTTCAACAGAAGCCAAAATGAGCCAACTCTATACACCAAAACATATCAGCAAGGTGAAATTCTGATTGTATGTTTATATGTTGATGACATGATATATACTGGAAATCTTGAGTTAACCAGTTTTAAACATGCCATGCAATCTGAGTTTGAGATGACAGATCTTGGAATAATGAAATATTTCTTGGGGATTGAGGTTGACTAATCAACCAAAGGAATTTTTGTCTGTCAACAAAAGTATGCAACAAACATCATCAAAAGATTCTGCATGAAAGAATGCAATACAACAAAAACCCCTATACCCCTAGGCACAAAATTGAGAAAGCAAGATGAAGGCCCTACAGTGGATTCTACTCTGTACAAAATTTTAGTAGGAAGTTTGTTGTATCTTACAACAACTAGGCTTGATATTATGTATGCGACCAACTTTATTTCCAGGTTCATGGAATCCCCCAAATATTCTCACTGGAAGATGGAGAAAATAATTCTGAGATATGTTGCAGGAACTCTCAATTTTGGCTTATGGTACACTTAGTCTAATGATAATTCTCGAAGTGCAAAGATAAGGGGATGAAATTCAAAGGGGAAAAAGAAAAACTAAGGTGGATCTCGTGAAGTGCAAAGATAAGGGGATGAAATCCAAGGGGCCGAGGCTTATATTGAAGAAAATCTTTCAAAATTGTACTGAAGAAGGTTGAAGGTGCATGCAACCTTGGGGTATGAGATTGAGTAGGTAAAGTGAATAAGGGGTATGAGATTGAGCATTGAGAAGAACCAACACGTTTGCAGCTATAGGTTTTCATGATGATATAGGTGGCAGCCACAAATCAACTCACCATAGATTATACATTGCCATAAACATTCAATCTTAACATTTAGTGTTAAAAAGTAATACTAGAATTTTTTTTAGCATTACTTTGTTGAGAAAAATCACTATACAAATGCATGCTTTAAAGAGAGATAAACTAAAGTATCTTCTCCCTTTGTATAGGGAAGAGGACAAATAAGAGTTCCAATTCAAAACATAGGTTAAACTAATTAAATTTCAAGTCATGTTGTATGAAGTATGAATTTCATGAGACTTTAGTTAAATCACTGAAAATTTATTGGGTTTTGTGCTAAGTTTTTAGCAAAAGCAAAAATAAAAATCCATTACTAATAGTCCCCCATACCAAAGGGCAGGTACTAATAAGATGTATAAAATATTCTGCTGAAAAGCACCCATTTCCACTAAGAAGGAATAATAAAGGTGGTATTGAATTTGAGAACAACACTGAATCCGTAAGTGGATTCCGTGGTAACAACCGCATAGCCACGAGCAAATCTGAACTTACCCGTTCCTCCAACCACGACATACTCACACTGCGGCTGATCAAACCTGTCGGTTCCCTGGATCTCCAGAGTGTTGCCGTTATACTCCATATTCTGAAAGATGAGCGTGAAAACAATGAAAAAATAAGTCCAGTAACGGAGTTTGTATTCATGTACGTTCCTTGCGCTTGACCCACAATATTGTCAGGATTTGTATTCAAGTATGGTCGTTTGATTAAGACATCACTGGTAACTACAAAGGTTCCAAATTTGCCCGGGTAGAACACCATATTCATTTCACTTTCACCAACAACAGCATGTAGGAACACAATGATAATGATGGCCATGACTGGAAACAAAAGCCTAGAACACATCGAACAGGAATGCAACAAGCTACAAAACAGATGGATGAGCATTGTGTGTATGCTTTGGGAATGATCATTAATATATTAATACATTTAATTAATGTAATAGTTTAATATTACATTAATTTAATATATAAATATATCCTATTCCTTTTGGATTTGAAATTGCGATTTGTTAGGAGGAAACAAATGTTTTTAACCATTAGGTCCATGTAACATTAATATAATATATAATAAACATGTACAAATTAAAGTATTAATTTACATTAGTGTTTAATATAACATATTAAATGATTGATAGATTAATAATATAATGCATTAATTAAGTAATTACTACATTGATAAAGTAATAATACAATAATAAATTAACACATTATTAATACATTAGTAAGATATTAATAAGCAAATAAAGTAATACATTATGACATTGTTGTAATATATAAATTAAAGTATTACTGCATTATGCATAATGTAACATATTAATTAATTAATAATTTTTAACTAATATATTGTTAAATTAATGTAACAATGTACCAACAAATAATTAATTGATACATAATTAAATATTATTAATTAATTGATTAATACATTAAATTATTAATTAATTAAGTAATTACATTACGTTAATTAATTAATACATTACATTACTAATAAACTAATGTATATTATAATGTATTAATTTAATTAATTAATAAATTAATACATTTTAATAAATACATTACTAAAGTAATAATACATAATAATATGGGAAAAAAGGTGGTCTACGGTTATGGAGCGTCACTTTTGCACTGGGTTGCGGTGTTCGAAGGATCTTTTACCTCTAGATTGCGGTTAGGTTTTTCTCCCTTTCTTTTACAACTTCCCGTCTGCCTTTTTCCCGTCTCGTCACCCTGTAGACTTTTCCTGGCACAATCTTGACACTCTCACAATGGATTCTTATCGCTCGATGTCCACGTTGGCTTCCGGCACCAACATGAAGTCAGATTTGGTGGATGTTGTGGCACTTGAGGTTTTGACAGGTGGAGGTTATATTGAACAGTTGGCAGGAGCTGGGGTCTCTTCTCTTCTCAATCCCTTTTCTTCTTTATCTGACCCAGTTTCCCCTTCACAGCCCCCTCTTCTCGATGACCTTATTTTTGGTGATTTCAAAAAACCTTGGGTGTTGAGGCTTTCGAATTTATCAGTCGATTTTTTACCACCACTCAATCCGCATCAGGCAACAGATTTAGACTGGTTTAACTATGCTGAAGGAGGACTAATCCACCCTCCCTCTAAGCCTACCCATGACCTTCTTCCCACCAGACTGACACGACTTCTCCAGTTCACTCAGATAAGAGGTAAGGTGCCAACTGTGCCACTATACCCTTCCCCTCAAACAAGGGTTTCATTTCAACCTTATTAGAACCTGATGAGCACAGAGGATGTCACTAGACCTCTTTCTCTAGAGAATATTTAAGGAAGCCACATGGACACTCGGATGACAGGTCGACACTTGGTGGCACACAACCGAGGGAAGCAGGATCCAGGCTTAAGAGGAAAAGCCTAAAAAAAAGGGAAGGGTTGGGAACTTAGCACTCGAAGAAGACGTCGAGATTAGATAGGTAACCCACATGGAAAATAAAATGATAGTAGGACGTGTTAATGGCATAATTTTTGCGGTTAGAACAATTCAATATTGGATGAAAAATGCTTCGAAGGATGAACTTGGATACCTACTGGAGCTTATGGAGTTAAATAGAAATTGGTATGCCTTCACCTTCCAAAACTCTAAGCACTCCAAGTGGGCATTGGGTAAAGCTTGGAGCATCAAGAACTCCCCGCTTCTTCTTAAACCCTGGAGCCTGTTCTTTGATGCAAGCACATAACTACCTGATAAAATCCTGGTATGGGTAAGACTACCAACACTTCCTTTCCACCTTTGGTCCTTCGATCATTTAAAACAAAATGGGAATTTTTTAGGAGACTTCTTGGATGCGGACATGACCTTCGAAGAATCGAAACAAAGGAAAGTAGTGAGAATCTTGGTAAATCTAAACATCATGGAAGGTCTTGGTGAAGAGATTGATCTCAGCTGGGGAGGATACAACTATATTCAAAAACTGGACTATGAGAATATACCTTTCAGGTGCAGAAGGTGTCACTAGTATGGCCATCTTATCAATATTTGTAAGCTTCCTTTAAGAAGCAGAGAAACAATGTATGGTA
>JASDQU011314165.1:9703-20175 GCA_032191745.1 Picea mariana
TCTACATCTTCAAAAAGATCTCCAAAGAGCACAAACTTGCACAGTTGCAAGGTCTTCTTGGAGTGAAGGACATGGTTGCTTAGCAACTGCATTTTGTTCCTTCTCATTTTATTTTTATTTTATGCATTGTAATTTGAGGGGGGTTTTGTTCCCATGAGGTTTTCCCTCTTTCGTCATTTAGTTCAGTGTATTTTTTGTATTTGGGTACCTAACATGGCCTCGTAGCCGGGACCCATTCTTTAATTTCACCATAGTGATGTTCAGGTGGGGTGTTGGAGTTACTTCACACACACCCAGGATTTATTTTTCCTAAGGTTATTCCTTTTTTATTAGTCATAATTAGTCATTATCCAGTCTACTATATTTTAGGGGAGAATATTCCACCTGGAGAANTTCTCTTTCAGTTGACACTTCAGTTTGACTAGTTGAGTTGAGTTTAGATGTTGCATTGGTTTTGTTACTGTGCAACATTGGGATCATCACCAACTCACTACTCTTTGTTTATTCAGTTAACTGAAGACTAGTTGACTAGTTAACTCAGCTAGGTGGTAGTTCACTCCCGTAACTGTTTGAGAGACTAGACTAGGTGGCAGTTTACTCTTGTAACTATTGGTGTATGTTTAGATCAATCTAGACCACCACTTTGGTTCATTAGTTACTCATTTATCCTATATATATTGTAAATGATTCACTCTTTGAGTGTAGAATATGGTTAATGAGAATTCTTCCATTCTTTCTATCTTGCGTCTTCTTTCTCAATTTCTATCTGCAAATGTGTGTAGTATTTTTTAGCTAGATCTATTTTGTGTAGGTTCAACACATTTACACTCATTTCAACCCACATCATTGGATCATTTCGTGAATTCGGTGTTCGTGAGTTTGGAGGGTAGACCAAATTCTTAGTTTTTCGCAAAGTTCTGAGTTGCGAGGAGTAGGGAAGGAGATCCATACCATTGGATCCAAGCCACGGGGAGCCGTTAGATCAGAACCTCCACGTGGTATCGCGTATCAGGGGTTTGGGGTTGAAAGAATTTTTTTTTTACTGTAGAAGTTGCGAAGTGACGAGCGTTGTGGGATCGTGCAAACATGTGACACATCTGTTAGGTCGGGACCGCGTGGTTGGCAGGTGGTGCAAATATAGAGCACACAGAAAAGGCAGAAGTAGGTGACAAGTGGCATACACGCGTCACCTGGGAAGGAGTCAACCCATTGTTGACTTATCGCGTCTCGGGGTTTTGCAAAAGAGGAGCATGAGGGCTCAACACTCGAACTTGCGAATTCATGAGTTGCAAGTAGTGCTAGTGAGGAGGGAGCCATAAGGTTATATGTAGCAGGCGCTAGTGAGGAGGTAGCCATACCCATATCGTATCTCGAGTATTGGAGGTTGAAGAAAGAGGAGTCAAGGGTCATCGACTCATGAACTCACGAGTTGCGAGAGGCATTTGTGCTAAGGCCCAGTTGTTGTCGCATGGAGACATAAGGCTCGCGCCTAGTGTTAAGTTGCGCAGGGCAGGTTTTCATGAAGGACCTGTGGATCGGATTCGTAAGGTTCCAATAGGGATCTGAGGGAGCTTCTTTGGCTCGAGGAGAATTTAGAATGATCATGTGCGGATATCGGCCAGAGGGTCGGGGGTCTACATCAATTATGGTATCAGAGATGCAGAACAAGTTCTTTTCTTTCTATAGTAGAGAAAAGAGGAACATTTTACAGCCATGCCACCGAGAAGAAGAGACAAGCTAATGCCAATGCCTGATCCAGCAAGGGAAAGAGAAATGCGCGAGTTACGTGCCAGGCTTGATGCCATGGAGACAACACAAAGGCACACAGTTGACGCTGGAGATATCAGCGAAGCTAAAAGTGAAAATGAAGATGGAAATGAAGGAGAATAAGTTGCAGTTGAAGATGCTACATGTGAACACCTATTCAGGGCTATTGCAAGGATAGGTGCTAGAGCAAAAATGGACATTCCAGTTTATGAGGGAAACTTGGATGTTGAAGAGCTTCTAGACTGGATTAGAGCTCTGGATAAATACTTCGACTATGAGGATGTCGAGGAAGACAAGAAGGTCAAACATGCCATTACTAGACTTAAAGGGCATGCAACACTATGGTGGGATGAACTGCAGGCTGACAGATGCTGCAAAGGCAAGMAAAAAATCAAAAGCTGGGATAGAATGGTTGCAAAGATGAAAGMCAAATTTATACCCAGGGATTATCAAATCACTCTATTTCAGAGGATGTGGAATTTGAGAYAGAAGCTGATGTCAGTGAAGGAATACACTGAAGAATTCTACAAGATAAACATCAGAGTAGGTCATCGGGAAAGCGATGATGAAAATTTTTCCAGGTACATGAATGGTCTGTGATATGACATTCAAGATGAGATGAGCATGATGACCATTCAAAATGTGGAAGATGCTTATCAGATGGCTTTGAAAGCTGAAGAGAAGCTGAGCCAGAAGTAAGGTCAAGGAGGTTGAGTTAGAAGTCAAAGCAGAGGCAAAACAATTTCCCAAGACAGGACTCAGAAACCTAAAGAAGAGGGGAATAAACCTCAAACTCAACCTGAGAGAGGAGGAAGCTCACAAGGAAGGAAATATGCTAATAGAAATACTTTTCCTCAAGCTAGAGGAAGAGGAAGAGGCAGAGGAGGTGAAGTGAAATGCTTCGTCTGTGGAAAAATCGGACATAAATCCTATGAGTGTCCAGATAGGAAGAAAGAAGGTGGTGAAACTCACATTGTCGAAGCTCAAGGATGGAATGTTGAGGTAGAGGACGCTGAGGGAGGAAGATCCTTAATGATTAGGAAATTTCTCTTAAAGCCAGAGAAGGAGGCCGAGAACCCAGCCCAAAGAAACAGTCTGTTTCGGACTGCTTGCCAAACCAAAGACTGAGTATGCAAGGTCATAGTGGACAGCGGTAGCATAGACAATATTGTATCTACATAGATGGCAGAAAAACTGGAGCTGGAGACTGTTGCACATCCAAGCCCATACAGAGTTTCGTGGCTACAAAAAGGACATCAAGTAAATGTCACTAAACAGTGTTTAGTTGAATTTAAAATAGGAGGATATAAAGATGAAATATTATGTGATGTCATTCCCATGGATGTTTGTCATCTATTTCTAGGTAGACCATGGCAATATGATAGAAACGTGGTTCATGATGGGAGGAAGAATACATACACCCTGGAGAAAAATGGTAGGACTCACATGTTGTTGTCGATTAAGGATAAAGAAGTGAAAACAGAGATGAGCAACACTGTACTTCTCATGAGTGGGAAGGAACTTCTTGATGAGATTAAGAAGAAGGAAGACACACAATTTATTGTGGTCAGGAAGCCTAAAATTGTTTTAACTAGTATGAGAATAGATGATTTACCAGAGGAAATCCAGGAGTTGCTGGGAGATTTTGCTGATATAGTAGTGGACGAACTACCTTGTTCGTTGCCACCTATCAGGAGTATAAGCCATCATATCAATCTTATACCTGGAGCCAGTTTTTCGAACAAAGTAGCATACAGGTTGATGCCGCAGGAAAATGAAGAAGTTAAGAGACAGGTCCAGGACTTAATGGACAAAGGATTGATTCGGGAGAGCTTGAGTCCATGCATTGTTCCGACAGTGCTTAGCCCAAAGAAAGAGGGAGGCTGGAGAATGTGTATAGACTCAAAGGAAATCAATAATATTACCATCAAAAATAGATTTCCATTGCCAAGGATGGACGACTTGATGGATTTCTTAAGTGGAGCAAAGTTTTTTTCAAAGATTGATTTTAAAAGCAGGTATCATCAAATTCGGATGAGAGAAGGCGATGAATGGAAGACAACTTTCAAGACAAATGAGGGACTGTATGAATGGCTTGTCATGCCATTTGGTTTAATGAATGTGCCCATTACTTTCATGAGATTGATGAACGAATTCCTGAAGGATTTCATAGGGAAATTTGTCATTGTATATCTTGATGATATATTAATTTTTAGCAAGACAAAAGCAGAACACTTAAAGCATTTAGCTGCAGTAATGAGGAGATTACATCAAGAGAAATTGTTGATCAATGTGAAGAAATCGTCATTTATGAGGATGTAACTCATTTATTTGGGTTTTGTTATCTCTGTAAATGAGTTGAAGATGGATCTGGAAAAGATAGAGGTGATTAAGAATTGGCCATCGCCGAAGTGCGTGTTTGAAGTACGAAGCTTCCATAGTTTGGCTAGCTTCTGTAGGAAATTCATCTGAAACTTTAGTGGAATTAGCGCACCGATGATGGATATGGTGAAGAAAAGACATAAATCTTTTCACTGGATGGAGAAAGAAGAGAAGAGTTTCAAGCTGCTAAAGAAGAAGATCACTGAGCAACCAATTTTGGTTTAGCCAGATTTCAACAAGACATTCCGGGTCAGGTGTGACATGAGTGGATTTGCAATTGTAGCAGTCTTAAGCCAAGATGATAGACCGATCACATATTTCAGTGAAAAAATGAATGAAGTGAAGATTAAGTACTCCACGTATGACAAGGAATTCTATGCAGTCATACAAGCACTGAAGAAATGGAGACACTATTTGGTTTCCAAGGAGTTTGTTTTAAACAGTGATAATCACGCTTTACAATTCATGAATTGACAGGAGAAGTTGAACCAAAAACATGCTAAATGGGTTGAATTCATGCAGAACTTTACTTTTGTGATCAAGCATATTTCTGGAACTGCTAACAAAGTTGTTGAGGCTTTGAGCAGGAAATGTTTGCTTATGCAGGAATTCAGAGTCAAGACTTTGGGTTTTGATAAACTTAAGGAAATGTACAGGGATGACCCAGATTTTAAGGAGGCATATGAGGCATCTGAGAATCTAGTTCTCAGGGACAGAAGCCAATGGGCTGAATACATGATCCAGGATGGGTTATTATTCCGGGGCAATCAACTGTGTATTCCAAAATGCTCCATGAGGGAGAATTTACTAAAGGAAAAACACAGTGGAGGATTGGCCGGACACTTCGGCCATGATAAAATGTTCTCAAAGTTGAATAGCTCATAATATTGGCCAGGGATGAGAACATATGTTAAGAAATTCATGGACAAGTGTAGAATTTGTTAGCACACGAAAGGAAGAAGGCAGAACATAGGGTTATATCAACCATTACCCATACCAGAAAGGTTCTGGGAAGTAGTGAGCATAGATTTCATATTAGGACTGCCAAGGACATAGAGAGGCTATGATTCAATCTTTGTAGTAGTCGACAGATTTTCAAAGATGGCACATTTTATACCATGCCAGAAAACTAGCGACGCAACTCATATTGCGAACCTATTTTTCAAGGAAGTTGTCAAACTTCACGACTTGCCAAGGAGTATCATTTCTGATCGGGATACCAAGTTCGTAGGACATTTCTGGAGGACCTTATGGAAGAAGTTGGGGACAAGTTTGTCTTTTAGCTCAACATATCATCCTCATATGGATGGACAGAAAGAGGTCGTAAATAGGAGCTTGGGAGATTTGCTGAGGAGCTTAGTGATTGAACACCATAGTCAATGGGATCACATTCTACCACAGGCATAATTTGCTTATAATGATTTTCTTAACAGAAGCACAGGGCAGAGTCCATTCCAGATTGTATATGGAATGCAACCAAGGGGAGTTTCTAAATTGAAAGATTCAGAAAAAAATGAATTTAGAAGTGCTAGTGCAGAGGACTTTGCAGAAGGAATGAAGGAGCTTCATCGCCGAATCAAGGAGCGATTGTAGAGTTAAAGTCAAGAATATAAGCAAAGAGCATATCAACATAGGTGAGAACTTCAATTTGAAGTTGGTGATCTGAATCTTGCACATCTGAGGAAGGAGAGGTTCCCAAGGGGAACATATAACAAACTGAAGATGAAAAAGATTGGACCATGTAAGGTCATAAGGAAATTTGGGGCAAACGCATATGAGATTGAATTACCCGATGGGGTCGAAATATCACCGATATTCAATGTCGCAGATTTGTACCCTTACAGAGCTGAAGAAGCAAGAGCAGAGAAAGAATAGAAAGAGATTCAATGGACAAAACAAATTCCTGTAGCTCAAAAGCCATAGATGGAAAGCATAATTGACAAGAGGATTAGCAGAAAGACCAGGAGGAAAGAATATTTTGAATACTTGGTCAAATGGAAAGGACATCCAGTTGAAGATTCAAGTTGGGAGGATGAAGCATAAATTCATAGGCATGGACAGACCATGCAAGAGCTCATGAACAGGAGTTCATGAAAATTTTCAAGCCAGGGAGTATGATGCAGGAGAATCGTAAGCAGCCAACCAAGCAAGCATAAAGGCCGAAGACAGCTAGAAAAGCACGGCACACATTTTGCACATTTTGAAATGTTTTTGAAAAATTAATGGGCATATATTAATGTAGTAGTTAACGAAAGCGTACTTGCATGTTGTAAACAGATCTTGAGCGATTTTCTCTCATCTGTTGGGTGTAATAGACATTAAGTCTATTTAATGAAAGTAGGTAGATTTGAATTAAGAGATTAGACAGTTTTAGAAGCATAGGAGGGAAAACGGATATAGACACCCTCACCCTTGTATTATTGTATCATTAGAACAAAAGAAGAAGAGTTTTTTTTATAAGCTGAGAGTTGTAGCAGAGAGCTCTAGAGAAGAACCCATGTACAGGAGTACTTGAGTTAATATATGAAGCTTTGACTCAATATTCATGGTGTTATGATGCTTATTGTTTACAATTGTTGAATGGTATGTTTACAGTTGTTTTATTCTCTCTGTTTATGCATTTGTTTCAATGCTGGGTTAAATGTGTGATTTTATGTTAAGTGTATGAATTCTGATAGAGGAGAAGAATGATTTTCAATTGTTTCTCATCAAGGTGTGCGTTGACAAGAGTCTGAGTTTTATCTCAGAAAGCTCAGGAGAGATACCGTTGTTCTCATACCAACAAAAGTGCAGATGAAGCACAGAGTTGTGCAAGGTGTGCGCAGGCTAGTTGAAGCCTTAGAAGTTATCAACTAAGGTGAAGGTGGAAGGAATGTTGTTGCAAAGAGTGCATAGAGTCGAGGACTCAAATAACTAGAGGTTATTTGAAAGATTGCCGCAAGGAGTGCGAGCAAGATCTCTCTTGGAGACTTAAGTTCATGAGTGAAAGCTCAGGAGGGATAGCACCTTTAAAGTGTTCAAAGGGAGGCGGAGGTCGAAATCATCTTGTAGAAGTCAAGTTCAGGTGGAAGGACGCCAAGTCATTTTGGCCCGAGATCCTTGAGAAGAGTGAATAGATGGTGAGAGGCCTTCTTAAAGGAAATGTCAAAGTTACGAGAGTCGTTGGATCTTGCAGAGTTGCAAGGTGGTTAGAGGCCGGTGAAACCCATCACCCAGGATTCGAAGGTCAATATGAGCCATTGATCTCGTTTCAACCCACATTGTTGGATCATTTCACGAATTAGGGGTTCATGAGTTTTGAGGGTAGACCAAATTCTTGGTTTTTTGCAAATTTCTGAGTTGCGAGGAGTAGGGAAGGAGATCCAAACCGTTGGATCCAAGCCACAAGGAACCATTGGATCAGAACCTCCACGTGGTATCGCGTATTGGGGGTTTGGGGTTGAATGAATTTATTTTCGACTGCAGAAGTTGCGAAGTGCCAAGAACCAAGGGCTTGTGCAAACACTTGACACGTCCGTTAGGTGGGGATCGCGTGGTTGACAGGTGGCACAAATATAGAGTGCACAGAAAAGGTGGAAGTAGGCAACAAGTGGTGTACACACGTCACCTGGGAAGGAGTCAACCCATTGTTGACTTATTGCATCTTGGGGTTTCACAAAAGAGTAGCATGAGGGATTAACACTCCAACTTGCAAAGTCACAAGTTGCGAGTAGTGCTAGTGATTAGCCTAGCCTACGGTTATATGTAGCAGGTGCTAGTGAGGAGGGAGCCATACCCATATCATATATCGGGTATCGGAGGTTGAAGAAAGAGGAGTCGAGGGTCATTGACTCACGAACTCGTGAGTTGCGAGAGGTGTTTGCGCTAAGGCCCGATTGTGGTCGCATGGAGACATAAGGCTCGTGCCTGGTGTTAAGTTGTGTAGGTAAGTTTTCATGAAGGACCTGTGGATCAGATTCATAAGGTTCCAATAGGGATCTGAGGGAGCCACTTCGGCTCGAGGAGAATTTATAACAATCTTGTGCCAATCTCGGCTAGAGGGTCGGGGGTCTGCATCATGTATACTCACAAAAATTGCAAAAAATAAAAAGTTGCAAGGGGATACGGGCTTTTGGGTAGTTTCCCAACCAATTGACCGCTCATAGTCGGTCACCCAAGCGAATAACTATATTTTGGCATATAAAAGAAGGTTTTGGAGTCCCATTCCTACAAGAAGCATGAGAGAAAAGAAACTCTACCCAATTAAGTATTTCCCCCTTGCCACAATTATTTGCCACCACATTGTGAGTTTGAGCCAAAATTCCTTATTCCAACGCTTTTTCCTCCATTGCAAACCCTTGCCATTTCCCTAGAGAGAAATGAAGAGGAGAAATATACGTGGAAGCAGTTGGAGCTTGGTGAAGAGGATATCAGGACCGAGTTCGAGGAGCATTTGCCAGTCTCGTATTGTAAGCTACTATGTGAGATTAATATAAAGAAGTACTTTTTTGTCCTGCCAAATGATATCTTCAATCTTTATGATTTATTTATATTTTGTTATGATATCTAACCCATTAATCAATATATAGAATTCATGCTCGTAGTTTCTTGTTTGTATTTTGGTGAATGCAGGTTGGCCTTGGGAGGAGATCTACAGTTGGGAAACAACAAAGCACAAAGGGATCGACACCGGACACGGGGTTTAAGGTAAGCCTACCGGATCCCTATACTTTGGATTTTATGTATGGTTGTGGGGTATTGTTGGGATAGTTGTTAAAAGTAGGATACTTTATATGGTTAGCTCTGCCTTCACTTTAGAACCATAGCGTAGTCTGTAGGGGGGTTTTCCCACTATAGAAATGAGGTCTATTAGAATCTCTTCAACGACTTTTTTTGTTGCGCTAATTGCATCTAACATGCACACTCGAGATCTGATATCTCAATTTGTTGAACAATAATCAATGTAATAAAATGGATGGTGATGTCTCAATGATCACTGCACAAAATCAACTAGTTCTCTCTGGGCTCGGATGATCACAATTGGAAAAAACGTTCTCGGTGCAATGCTCGATGGGATAAATAGATATTGTCGTAAAGGTTTCTTTCAACGGGTCGCAAAGCCTTATTCAATGCAATTCCATCCATTATGGCGTGGTCCCAATGGTCCAATGGTGAAATTTTGGGCCATAACTTCTTTCCTAACCGTTCTGTAGCATCGATTGAATGGTCATATTGCTTCTTCATGGCGAAGTACAAATCTATGTTGTACTGATATTCTGACGAAGTTCGAGTTCTGGAAACCTTCCTTCTGCGAAGTCTTCCCTAGAACTTCTTGCAATTTTTCTAACTTTTCCCTCTTCTTACTGAGCTTTCTGGCCTTCTTTCCTATGATCTAAATCACTGGTTTCCTCTTTCTATTATCGTTCTTATCTCCTCTTGGCATGATAACATCGCACTATGGAGGGTCTTTCATAGGATTCAAGGGTAATATTTCTTCTCTTTATGGGATAGGTGCTATACTCTCTTGTATAGAGAGGTGTCTCCAATATTTCTATGTCTTTTCAACTTCAACATCCATATCTTTGGTCCTTAATAGCTTTGACTTGTTCTCTTGTTATTCCAGTAAGTGTGTTATTCTCCTAGCCATGAAATCTCTTAGTTCTTTCTTTTTCTGTTCTAGATCTTCCTCTTCTTATTTCATCTGTATCTGATCTTTCTTAATCTAGGTTTTTCCTAGCAAGATAGAAATTGGGGTGTTGTTCTCAACAAACTTAACGATCTCAATTTCTTCTTGTTTTGAAGTTCCATGATCACTCATAGACGTATGGGTAAGTCTTCCACATAGGGTTATCATATTTCCTGTAAATAATCCTATTCCTCCTAATGCAGGAACCATAACAGGCTTTCCCAAAATTTCCCAAGTTCTTTCTGTCATGATATTCACCTGTGTTTCCTCATCTAGAGCACAGTCTATATTGAAGTCTCCTATTCTTGTTTATATGTACTCTTTATCCTTTAATATCTCTAATAAACTAGTGTCTTTGTGATCATTCAGGATTTCTTTCATCTGCAATAATACAATCTCTGATTCTTTCTGGTTCTTAGTCTCTTGATCTTCCTTGGGGTTTTCTTTTCTAATATTCATATTTTCAACCTTAGCAATCATTCTAGGGCAATCCAAAACTTCATGGTCCATAGCTTTACAACAAAGACAACTAGGACCTCTAGGACCTCTACTAGGGAATTCCTTAGCAAGATGTCCTGGTCTTCTGCAACTATATCAAAGAGTTAATCCTCTCTTTATTTTAAACGATCCCCAACCTTTCCTGTACTGTGAACTGGGA
>JASDQU011314167.1:4269-15187 GCA_032191745.1 Picea mariana
TAGTTTATTAATATTTATTTCTATATATTATTTATTTATTATTATTATTTTTTAAGAAATTGATATCATAAAGAAAAGAGAAATAAAAAAAATTATTTGCTAAATAACTAAAATAAAATGGACTTACCTAGCTACGTGCATTTTGCATGCGCTCCACGTGTTACTCTCACTTATTTCTGAAAATAAAAAAAAGATGATCTTTTAACCCTAACTTTACTATTCCTCTTTCATTTGTTGGGTCGTCTGGTGGGTTTGCACGCCGAGGGTGAAGGTGAGAGTGAGGCGCAGCCAAGGTTTGGTTCCTTCCAAAGCTATGTTGGGGTATTTTGCTTCGTTTTATTTTGAGATTGTTTTGTGTTGGTCCAGATCAGAAGTTAGATTTCATTACAGTATTCTCCAACAAAGTCCGGAGCCATATGTCTTAGCCAGTTTTTTTTTTTTTAGGGAATCTTAGAGTTACGCGGATATATCCCGTAACAGAACCTATTCATCTCAAGTCATGGATAGAATATTGTAATACAATTTTGTATTTTGTGGAGTATTCTCTGTATCAGTCTCTATACAGTTTTATTCTATAGTAGTTTTGGTTACTTTCTCATGGATAATATTTGGGGGGAAGGACTGTCATTTTTTTTTTTACAGCACTCTAAAAATTTGATGGGGACAGCCATCATTGGATGGCTTTTGGTGAATATATTTAGATGAGTGGCAAAGATGGATGACGGGGAAAAGATGGACGGCGGGGAAATGAAGCATTTGATATATTTACATTTCCTTTCAAATATTTTACCCTCACTTTTTATGTAAATCGGTAGCTCTAATATTAGCGTTCAACCAACTATTCTAGGTAAACTACATGTCCATTTTTATAGTGCCCTTTTATCTTTTAGTTTTATTGGTGTTATTTTCTTTTTTGTTGATTTTCTCATTATCTGTCATAATCTAAACCCCTGCATATGGCGTGTAGTTAAGTGAGATAAGGCTTCACGGGCTTGGCGGTAACATTGGGGTTCATGTAATTTGTGTTGTATAGTGTTTCATGGTATCTCGAGAACTAGGAGCTTGGCCTTCAAGCTACTATTTCTTTCGTGAATTTTTTTTAAAAATAATACAAGTTTTGGCATAAAGCCAGAGAGCCAAGTTTTTTCAAAAATAATACAATTTTTTTATCTTACTGTGTAGTGCATTGGATCCCTCTCCTTGGTGGCTAAGAGTTGTTGAGCTCCCCTCATTACATTAACAGAACCCTCAAGCAATCCGCGCAGTAGTTGTTGTTTCGAAGAGACATCTGTAATGGAAAGGGCTGTGTGCTTGCGTTTGGCATTGATGACTGATCTGCGCTAGATTGGTGTCAGGCTTGGCACTTGCACTGGGCTTGTATGACTTCTCTGTTGGCTTGTGTTCGACATATGACTAATCTGCTGGTTTGTCTTTGACATATGGTTGTTTAGCGTTGGCGCTTAGTGCGTTGCTTTGTATGTTGACTTGTGCTCGACATGTAGACTTGGAGTTTGGCATTATAGTTTGATTATGTGATATGTGGAAGATATTAATGGCTTGGCGCATGCATTGGGCTTCTGTTGGTTTATAAATTGTTTTTGACATGTGGACTCGGAGTCTGGCATATGTATTTTTTATTATATGATCTGGCTTAGGTTTAGACTAGGTCACTTGTGCGCACACACCACTCTTTTTAATTATTTCTATTATTATATATATATATATATATATATATATATATATATGTATATATAAATATATTTTATTTTAGATTTTTACTTTTACATTATTTATGCATATTTTTTTTTATAATGTAAATTGTTAAATTATTAACCGATATGAATTCAATAGTGAGGGTATAGTGGTTGTAGAAAATGGTTGGGTGCACAGCATGCTTTGCCTACAGAAACAGAGAAACTTAAACCTCGAGGAAAAGCAGGTCCTGGCATTCTTGGAATTAACATTAGCAAGAACAAAACAAGTGAAGATATAGTTGCCGACTATATGGTACTATTTTTTTTTGTTCGTGGTTTTCAATATGTACAGAATTATACTAATTTGAATTAGGAATATTGTTTATATATAGTTGTGTGTAAAAGTAAAATAAAAATTTGTGTTTTTTGGCTTGCAAGTTAGGTAGATCTGGAGTTGGAGTTGGAGCTTGGCCCTAATTTATTTTTACAGTTACATAAATATTTTCATATACATATTATTTAGGGATTGTTTAGGATTTCAGGGCAAGGGTTTCAATATAGCCAATTAGGGGTTGTTTAAATTTCTGAGTTAGTGTTGAACAGTTTCAATTCTAAACTTTCCTTCCTTACAAGGGGTTAGGTGGGTAGGTATGTAGGTAGGTAGGTAGGCCCTTGGTTCCAGATTTTGAACCAGGACTCTGATACCATGTGTAGTGACCGTATTAATTTAAGTCTATTAATTTCATAATCTGAAACAATAACTTGTACTTGATTGTAGAAAACTCAGTAATTTCTTTTAATTCAACATATACGCATGTTAAATTAATCAATGAACAAAAATTTCATAACATAATAAAAATTACTTAACAGAATAATACAAATTTACCTCTTCCTGATGCTAATTTCTCCGTTGACCCAGTTGTCCAGCCTGCTGCTTTGCTACTCCCTGATGCGCAGACCAACTTTTCCCAAACCATGTTTCCTCCCTTCCAGCTAGGAGCAGCCTATCCGACTTCCTAGCTCCATGATACCGTAAGGCTATCCTGGCCCATGTGCCTAAAACCCCCAGCAAATCAATGCCCCCTGTAATGATCCTCCCAGACTATAGAACTCCAACTCATAACCAAAAAATCCAAACAAAAAACCTAAAACCAGAACTCTCTCCCTCTCCAAAATGCTTCCTCCTCCAATAATGCCCCCCTTCCTCCTTGTAAGACTCCTCCTGTCATATCCCCTCCACCGACTCTCTTCCCGCTCATTAATATCTTATCCCTTCATTATTATCTTATCTTTTTATTTAATGTCTTATCCCCTTATTAATATCCTATCCTCATATTTAATGTCTTATCCCCTCCCGCATATGTAAATCATTTAATTAAACAAATTAAAATTATTAACCCTTTTAAATTTATTACCCTCGTCATTCAATGTGATAGGTAATTAATTTAATTAATTATTTATTTATTTAATCATAAGTTATAACAGTTAATTAATTAATTAATATTTAATTAATATTATTATGCCAATCTTTGTTTAAGTAAAACCATGTTAGGACAATTAATTACCTAATTAATTTTGCTTAATAATCCCTAAGCATATATTCAACTAGGGTTGTTACATTTGTGCAATTATAATTCTTTCTTCTTTCTATGATATTGTGATTTAATCAGTTAGTATTTCGTATATTGTTATGCTATTATAATTGAATGATTATCTAGTCCATAGATAGGCCCACATAGATCCTTCATTTGGTATCAGAGTTGGTTGTTGTTTTAGGGTAATCATGTCAAACTCTAATTCATTGCCCATTCCACAATTTAATGGAAGTGATTATGATTATTGGTGCATCAAGATGATGAACTTTTCGATAGGGAAAGATCTATCAAAGATTGTAGAAACGGATTATGTAGAGCCATAATATTGGATCACTCTTAATGCAAATGATAGAGTAGCTAAGAAGGAATCTAGAAGGAAGAATTCTTAAGCTTTATTTCATATTCAAATTTATCTTGATAAAAGCTTGTTTCCAAGAATTGCAGGTACAAAGACAGCAACGGATACCTAGAAGACTCTACGAGAAGCTTACTAAGGCAGTGATCAAGTCAAAGTTGTCAAGCTACAAACATTGAAAAGAGAATTTGAGAATTTGAAGATGCAAGAAGCTGAAAATGTAAGTGATTATTGTGTGAGAGTAAAAGATGTAGTCAATAAGATGGCCACTCTTGGAGAAATTATGGACAAAGAGGTTTTGATTAAAAAGGTGTTGAGGTCTCTAACACCAAGGTGGAACCATGTTTCCATAATCATTGAAGAAAGCAAGGATTTGTCTACTTTACAGTTTGATCACCTAGTTGGATCTCTTATGTCTCATGAAGAAAGATTGATAGGTTCATTTGAGGAAAGTGGCGAGCAAAATTTTTCTTCAAAATTGAAAATTACAAACAATGAAGATGCCAACACTAGAAGAAAAAGAAACCAAAGCCAAGGTAGAGGTCAAAATTATAATTATCCAAGAGGAAGAGGTGGTTCAAGAGGAAGGGGCACAGACATTTTGATAAAACAAATATCTAGTGTTATTATTGTAAAAGGTATGGTCACTTTGAAAGGGACTGTAGATTAAAATAAGTTAATAATAACAAAGATGTTAATTATGCTCAAGAACGTGATGAATCCTCTCCAAACAATTTGTTTTTATCTTATTACAAAGCTAAAAATGTCACTAAAGATATTTGGTATTTAGATTCAGGGTGTTCTAACCACATGTCAGGAAATAAGGAGCTATTTTCTACAATGGATGGGAGTTTCAAATCCAAGATCATGTTGGGTGATGAAAATGCATTAGAGGTTTCTACAAAAGGAGCTATGGAAGTCCATACTAAAGAAGGAATAAAAAGTGTTAAAGAAATTTATTACACTCCACAATTAAAGCATAATTTATTGAGTGTTGGCCAATTGTGTGAGAAAAATTATAAGGTGGTGTTTGAAAATCAACAATGTACAATTTATGATAGAAATAGAGGCAATAGGGTGGTTACAATTGTGCCTATTTCAAAGAATAGAATGTTCCCATTGATGTTTGGAGAACATAACAACCATCTTGCCAATATGGCATATGAAGAAAAAAGTTGGTTGTGGCATCTCAGGTATGGACATTTGAATTTTCATAGTCTGAAGCTTCTAACATCAAAAGAATTAGCTTATGGTTTTCCTAAGGTTCAAGAAAAGAAGGATATTTTTGAAGGATGTGCTAAAGGAAAGAATGCAAGAGAAAAAATTTCAAAAAAAAAATGCATGGATGGCCCAATATCCACTTCAATTAGTTCACTCAGACATTTGTGGTCCTATGGAGACAAAGATTTTGGGTAAGTCATCATATTTTATTACTTTTATTGATGATTACTCACGAAAGTGTTGGGTTTATTTTTTGAAGACTAAGGATGAATCCTTTGATACATTCAAGAGGTTTAAAGCCCTTGCGGAAAATGAAAGAGGTTGCAAAATCAAGTGTTTAACGACTGACTGTGGAGGAGATTTTTGTTCAAAAAAAATTTAGAATTATTTTGATATGAATGGCATGAAAAGACAACTCCCCACTACTTACGCCCCTCAACAAAATGGAGTAGTGGAGAGGAAAAATCATACAGTGGTGGAAATGGAAAGAAGTATGTTACAAACCAAGGGATTAAGCAATTCTTTTTGGGGTGATGTAGTTGCTACATCTGTATATATTATCAATAGATGTCCCACAAGTGCACTTTATATGATGACTCCATATGAAACATGGTATGAAAAAAAACCTAATGTTAATAATTTCAGATTCCTTGGTTGTGTAGCCTATGTCCATGTAGTTGATCAAAAGAGACAAAAGTTAGATCCAAAAAGTGAGTCATGCATTTTTGTTTGATATAGTGAACAAAGTAAGGCTTACAGGTTGTATAATCCCCTCACTAATAGCATTGTTGTGTCAAGAGATGTAATTTTTTATTAAGGGGGAGTTTATGGTCATCAAAACTTCCATGATGATATGTCTAAATCTGTTTTGGATAGGGATATTATTAATGGCATTGATAATGAACAGCCCACTAATATTTCAGTTCCAAGTGCTACAAATCCACCAAGTAGCCCCTCATCTAATTCTTCAGTTCCAAGTGCCAGCCCAACATCAAATTCAAGTTGTGCAAGGAAGGTAACAAGATTAAGTGACATTTATCAAAGGAGTAAAAGTCTAGCACATGAAGAAAATCCAATAGGTGAGATAGTAAATTTTGCTTTACTTTCCAAGGTTGATTTTGAACCATCATGTTTTAAAGGTGCATGTACTAATGGGGTTTTCTTGCAAACAATGCAAGAAGAGATAGATTCTATTCACATGAATGATACTTGGGAGCTTACATAACTTCCACATGACAAGAAAAAGATTGGTACTAAATGGGTCTACAAGATTAAGTACAATAGTGATGGGAGTTTTGAAAGACATGATGCAAGATTAGATGTTAAAGGCTTCACACAGAGGTATGGAATTGATTATGAAAAAACATTTTTACTAGTAGAAAGACAAGAGACTATTAGAATGATGATTTCATTAGCATCTCAAAAGAAATGGAGCATTCATCACATGGATGTGAAAAGTGCCTTTTTGAATGGGTACTTAGAAGAAGAAGTGTTTGTGGAACAACCACAAGGTTTTGAAGTGCAAGGAAAAGAACATCAAGTATACAAGTTGAAGAAGGCTTTGTATGGCCTCAAGCAAGCACCAAGAACATGGTATTCTAGGATTGATGGATATTTGGCTTCAATAGAAGTAAAAGTGAACCTACACTTTACTACAAACAGGAAGGTAATGATATTCTTAGTGTAAGTCTATATGTTGATGACTTATTATATATGGGTAGTAGTTCTAATATGAAGGATGAATTCAAAATTGCTATGATGAATGAATTTGAGATGAAATATTTGGGTCTCATGCAATATTTTCTGGGTATGGAGGTTTATCAAAATGAGGATGAAATTTTCATTTGTCAAACAAAGTATGCAAAAGATATCTTGAAGAAATTTGATATGGTAGATTGTAAACCAGCCTCCACTCCAATTGTTCATGGAATTATGTTGTGTAGAGATGATGGTGATGAAATTGTTGATGAGCCAACATACAGAAGTATTGTTGGAAGTTTGATGTTTCTAACCCACACAAGACCTGATATTGCTTATTCAGTTTCTCTTGTTTCAAGATACATGATATAGCCATCTGAAATACATATGAAGGCAACCAAGAGGATTTTGAGGTATGTGAGAGGAAATCTAAATTTTGGTATTCATTACTACACTTCTAAAAGGTTTAATCTTGTTGGATTTAATGATTTTGATTGGGGAGGTAGTTTGGATGACTGAAAGTCTACATATGGTAATTGTTTCTCTTTTGGTTTGGGTTTGATTACTTGGAGCTCAAAGAAGCAAAGTATAGTTTCATTTTCATCCACAGAAGAAAAATATGTTGCAGTCACCTCATCAGGTACACAAGCATTATGGCTTAGAAAAGTTTTAGAAGAAATTGGAGAGAAACAAATGCATCCTACAATAATATTTTGTGATAAGACTAGTGCCATCAAATTGGCCAAGAATCTATTCCATCATAGTAAGACAAAACATTTTGATTTAAAGTATCATTTCATTAGAGATTTGGTACAAAAGAAGGAAGTAGAGCTATGTTATATAAAGACTCAAGAACAACTTGCAGACATTTTCACTAAGGAAGTTTTTAATGTCCAGTTTTTGAAACTTCGAGATCAGATTGTGAGCCCTCTCAACATCAAGGGGGAGTATGTTGGTAATTGATGCAATCTTGTCAATCATCTGACATGATGCAATCCATCAATCGATTTGCAGTTTTCTTTTATGTCTGTTAGTGTTCAGATGTAGATTGTGTGACTAAATAACACATGAAAAATGCATGAGTAGTTTTCTATAATAAATTGTTGTAATCCTTCAATCAAGAGCAGCTAATTGTTTGTTCTATGAGGCTATGTATTGTTATAAAGATCAAGGTTGATCACAGTGAACACAACCTTTTTGTGCAATTACAATTTTTTCTTCTTTCCATGATATTATGATTTAATGAGTTAGTATTTAGTATATTGTTATGCTATTCTAATTGAATGATTATCTAGTCCATACATAGACATCCATAGATCCTTCAAGGACTTCCTTTGCACACTAACAAACTAATTTCTGGCTTGAAATACTACTTGCTTAAAAAAACATCCTAGATTTTTGTTCTCTAGGACGGTGAAGTCGTCGTTATCATCTGCTCTGAAACAACATGGTTCACGAGTTTTCAAGTGACAATGAGTAAGTCGTATCGATCCCATTCATTCTTCCATGTGTTTATTTCTCATTATTTGGTTTTGGGGAAATAGTTGTTCCACTTTATGATAACAATTCCACCATCACATAGCTTTATTAAAATGTGTATGTCTAGAGGTTCGTTCTTCACTCATTTTAATATATCCAACCATGTCAAGAATACGTAGCAGAGAATTTTAAAGAATAATCTACAATTATGTCCCAAAAGGTGTAAATCCGTTCTGATTTGTTGATAGAGTTTAGATATTTTGTGTAGGTTTGCTAAATGACTGTCCCTAAATTGAAGTCTCTAAAAATTAAATTAAATAAAATGGATGATTTCTATGAATTGATTTCCATACATGGTGTTATTTATAGTATTCAACCTCTTTGATACAAATCCTTCCAAATAACAAAACATTATGTACAAAATGTTCCCAATAACAAAACATTATGTACAAATAAAATGGGTGATTTTTGTGAATTGATTTTCGTAAGTGCTGCTCTTTCAAGTACTTGGCCTCTGTGATAGAGAGATTACTTGCTTCTTCTGAATTAATTTTATCAAGGAATAGAGAGGTTGACTGACACATTTTAATATTCGTATGTCAATTGCAGATTGAATCTAGTGGATTATGTTTATGAAGTAGCAGAAAATGAAGACAATTAAGTTGCAAGTCGCCTAGGGCAGCAAGACAATCAACGGAAAGCACCGCTAGCAAGATGGAAATGGCTCTTACTGTCAGCATAGCCAACCATATCAGTTCTTGCCACACGTCATGAGATGCCTACAAGTCTTAAAGAAGGAAAATGAGGTAAGCACCCTGTAATTTGTTTTTCCCAAAGTCAAGAAATCTACTGAAAATATATATCTAGCAAATCTGAAAAACATATATTCCAAAACAAGAAAGATTTTAAACAAAAGAAAGCTTTTAAACAATGTTGCATTGTAAACCTAACCTCTTGTTATATTATTGTTGTAGTTATGTAGACTAGTGAGAAGTTTGAGAGAAATGGACAGACTAATGGATGGATGTTGATTTGTAAAAAATGGATGTTGGAAACGTTGGTGGGAAGCCATGAGAATTGAGAGAAATAGATGGAGGAAAGGAGGAAATAGAGGCAAATCTTGGTTGGAAGCCATGGAGAAGGGCTAGACAAAGCCACCTAAATTTGCATGTCGGTGTATATGTGGCAATTAAGAGCAGTCTCCCTATGGGTTCATGGTTCAAGGAAGAAAATATTAGTATATGGAATACTAACAAAAAAATGTTAGCTAACTAATGATATCTATGGAGATAGCATTAGTTTACTTCAAAACATGTACACCTTAGTACACTGTACTTTCCTAAGTTTAAAACCGTACTTTCCTAAGTTTAAAACCCCATCCTCATGCTTGCCTTGGTATGAGACCAAATAAAACTCTCCAAAGTTTAAAACCCTGTCCTCATGCTTGCCTTGGTATGAGGCCAAATAAAACTCTCCAAAGTTTAAAACCCCGTCCTCATGCTTGCCTTGGTATGAGGCCAAATAAAACTCTCCATTTTTCTATTGGTTAAAACAAATGATGTAGATATTTGATAAGACTAGAAAAAATATAAATGAAATAAAAGCTAAATACTTAGGGTTAAATTTCTTGGTTTGTGTAAGAGACTAATGCAAAACCAAAAACCATTTACATGCCTAAAGGCAAGGACTAATAATACCAAATGTCAGTGGTAGCTTTGTAAAATAAATCCATAGATTTGTAAATATTAAATAGGAGGAAACAAATAGTATATTAACTTTTGTAAAAGACACTTCTCTCCTTACCTGTAGGATATACGCTTCACGATTTCGGATTGACAAGATAAGGGGAAGAATGCCTGACAACACTCCTTGCATAATGTGTGGGGGAGAACCCCAAGCACAATGGATTAGAGAAGAACTTTTCACCGATTGAAATTTAGGTCATGAATAATGAAACCGTGGGATGGGCTACAGTTCCTGTAACCTTACTTGTTTATTGTAAAATAAAATTCCAATCAAATGCAGTATTTATTTTTCTTTAGAGATAGTCATATGAGTGAAGAAAAAGGATATGAGACTATCGAGTTGTCTCGAACTTCAATAGACCTCGAGTCCATCAACGAGTACACATAGAAGCCTTGGTTAACATAAAATCGAGTACTAGTCGAGCATGTATACAAACAAAACTTCTTTATGGATATAATAATAATAATAATAATAATTTATTTTGAAGGTCATAGCCAAGCCAGCACATCAAATTGGTGTATGAGACCCTCTTGTTTGTGGGACAAGGGACCCCCTTTCACCCAGCGATTTGACTGGTAAATTCTACGAAGGTATACATACCCTACCCCCTTTGGATTTGAACCTATGACCTCTTAAGAATAAACACATGTTCTTAACCATTAAGCCCACTCAGGAGTCTTATGGTTAGCATAAAATCGAGTAGTAATAGAGCATGCATACAAACAAAACTTGTGTAGTAGGATACTTTCCTTTAAACGGTCAGATCGTATTGATTCAAGATCGTAGAGTACATCTACCTCTTTTATCCAATACATTCTTGCTCGAGACCAAGAAGAAGGATAAAAACCTTTATCGCTTAGGTATATAGTCTTTTAAACAAATTAAATTCACCACAACCCCTAGTACTATCATTTTCAAGTGATGGAACTTCGAGAGTAGTGATATAAAACTATTATGCTGTCCTAATGTTAAAAATTTTGGACACATTTTCACCAAAGGAAACTTATTATAAGAAGCATTCGGACATCAAGAGATTAGGAATGATAAGAACAAGTTTGATATGTAATTGGTTGATACCATTATAAGTTGGTTGACTAGTATTGTATTTTACTTATGTAATCTTGTGTAGT
>JASDQU011314169.1:5160-24642 GCA_032191745.1 Picea mariana
CGGCGGTATATTTACTTTCGCAAACGGAGTCCGTATGGAGAAGTTATCGCGATCTGTTCGCCGAGCCAAACAGAGAAAAATTTGATGTTGACTGTACCTGTCCGTACAGTCCGTACAGGACACGTGGCAGGACCGTACAACATACATGGCATGTCCGTACAGGACACATGGCAGCTCCTGGGCGTGACACGTGTCATGCATTTTTGGCACTTTCAGCATACGGTTTGACCAATCTGGAAGTGACACGTGGCACCACTGGAAGGGTGACACGTGGCACATGCTAACGTCAGCATCCTACGTGGCCAGGATGATGTGGCAGCTGAGTTGGCAATGCTGACGTGACAGGTGGGTGACATGGTGCATTTTAATTGAATGGAGGTCGACGAAT
Organism: Picea mariana; assembly: GCA_032191745.1. Lineage (NCBI taxonomy): Eukaryota > Viridiplantae > Streptophyta > Pinopsida > Pinales > Pinaceae > Picea > Picea mariana. The sequence continues at coordinate 5,549 of JASDQU011314169.1, forward strand.
ACAGGGTTGACACGTGTCCTGTTTGAGGCGAATAATGAAGAGACACGTGGCCCAATCCATGGGCGCCACGTGTCCCTTGTTTAATGGCTATTGGGTTTACATGTAAAATTTTTGTATGTCACCGAATGGATTCGAACCGGTGACCTCCCTCTGCGCCCAAGTCTTCACCAATCTCCACTAACCACTTGGCCGACTTTTATTCCTTGTTGGATATGTCGATGAGCATATGTTTAAAGTCGTGGGTTGTGTTGTTTGGAAAAGGGCGCCGGTCGGGGCTTAAGCCCCAACCCAAGGTTTCATGGCCTGATATATATGACCATACATATTGAAATGCGTGCACGATTTACAACCAAACCCGTGGCTATATGTTACATACACATGTGACCACATTGCGCGCCGGTTTGTGTTTGGGTATCAAACGGTTGTATAATATGTTGAAACATGTGACCATGCCGGAGTTAACACTATGCGCGCGGTTTGGATTTACAATTGTTAACCCACAATTATTTTATTGTTTCATATGTGACCATTGTTTAAACGGAGGCGGGAGTTGGAGTTTGGTGGAACCCACGGTTCCATTGTTTATTCCATATAACCACATATATCAACCGGTGGGCGCATGTTTTGGATTTTCGTTGGGTTTTTAAAACGATTTTTGAATACACCAGACACTTGTCACATCCTGGTTTAGCCATGGAGCGGGTAGCCCCTTTTATGCGCGGGACGTGGCCATATGGTCCCCCCATGCGCCCAACACCTCTGTCCTCAGGGGCTTTGTTTCCGTTAACCATTCGACAAATTGGCACATTTTGCGGGACACGCGTGGGTGCTAGGTTTTGTGACCGAAAACGCTCAGAGGCTAGGTTCAGTCTTGCAGAGGTGCAGAATGGCGAACAGGTAAATAGAGCTTGAAGGGGAAAAATGGAAGAGGCCATAACTTTTTGAATTTTTGACCAAATCAGGTGCTGTAAAAGCCCAGCTAGGGGTTTTTGGACGTTCTGAGTCCATTGGAACTATTTTCACGGGAATTTGAAGACTTCTTTTGCATGTTTTTAACCATTGAAGTTTGAGGAAGCTCCAGGATGCTTGAAGCCCTCTTTGTTTGAGGCATTGCTCAGATGAGCACATATCTATTTTCTGAGACTGAATAGTCATTCTTGACTGATTATTATGCTCTGAACATTTTGGGATAGGTTTCAGATCCATTGGAGGACTTTTACAGGTGTTTTTTCCTCATTGAAGCTCAGGGAAGCTTGGAGGTCACATGTAGAAGAGGTCATTGTTGGATGAGCCATTGTCCATTTTCAGAGTTCTAACAGTCATTTTTGGGGTTTTTATGTATTCTGAATCCAATGGTACAGGCTATAAATCCATTGGAGTTGAGAAGCAGCTTGTAAAGAGCATTTGACAAACTAATCCCAAAGAGCCAAGTCCATTGAAGGAGGCTCAAGGAGATGTAGCCCAGAGAGGGGTGAACTCCTTTATCATCTTGCTATTGTTGTGAGTTTGTTGTGTTATTTGCTGCACTTTTTATGGCTGTGTATTGGTTTATAACACATAATAAATCTTGTAAAAGAACATTCCTCACACATGCACATTGCAAAGAAGAACCATAAACTAAACACATAAACTATCTTGCATATTTGAACACATGAAGCAAGGTCCTGTTAAGGTTTAATTTATTGAAGTAGAGGGTGCTTGCATAGCATAACAAGTCAGCCTTCTATTTTCATATCACCAAGAAAAGTCAAGAAACAAAATTCAAGACACAAATGACAAGAAAAGCCTTGGAATCCTAGACTGTTCATGCATGCAAACAAAAACAAGAAAGATATCAATCAATGGTCCAAAAAATCTTATGAGGCAATCAAACTGATCTGGGCAGTTGAAAATACCAAAACTCAAATCCAAACTTTTGAAAAATGGTGTTCGCAGGCAGGCAATATTACATAGTGCCAGAATCACTGATTCTCGCAGGTGACCCTTGAGCAGGGTGTGAGAACCTCGCACTGAAACCTAAAGGCAGAGTGTGAACTCTACCTATTCTCCCAGGCTACAATGAAGTACAGTGCGAGAATTCCTGAACATAATCAAAAATTTGAAAAATGAAGCAAAATTTAAAAAGGCCTCTGGACCCAGAGGGTCTAACAGGATATCCTGAAGACTCAGAGATTGATAGGATAGGAGAAAATTAAAACCAGAGAAAATGGCCATAGAAAAACACCAAAAGCCACAAAGAAAATGGGATTGCTCCCTAGTGGATTCACCAATTTTGTTATTGGATAAATCCGTAGGTGCGGACACTAACCGATCTCCCTAGATCCACCTGGATCTAGAACAAAGCAAGACAGAACATGACTCTTTCCCTAGATTTTGACCATTGAATTAAATAGGAGGCAAGAACAAATAGCATACCTTATTATCGCTTCCTATGGTCTTTGTTGCTCCCGCTTCTCTCCAGTGCTCTCGTGCAATCAAGACCAAGACAACATAAACCAACCAAAGTGAAGAAAGCACAATCTATTCAATGGTCAATCTATGTATATGATCAAGGAATTATACAATAAAATTGAAATAGCTTTATGGGAAAGGGTCGTATTACTGTATCATATTAATGGAAAGTAAAGATTACAACCTGAGCCTTGATGTCGCAAACTTCCGTTCGATGGCCCTTGGCTCCGACACACACACTTGCTCACTTGCATGAAGAAGATCAAAACCCTTATGATATCCTTGCTGGAGTCTCCTAGCCTGCTATTCAAGCTTCAATCCTTCACACAATTCTTTCACCGATTCTCCAATGAATCTTGCTTTACCTTTTCCATGAGAATTCACTCAATATATAGGAGAGAATGAATTAGTTACTTGGATAAGAATGATCCCAAAATATCAGGGAATCCAGTACTAGGATAACCATTCGAATGCCATCTCATCCTTCTAGAAGATTCCATTCTATAAGCATCAAGAATTCATCTTTTTCCTTGCTTTAGAAAGAGTTCGCACCCTAGCAGTTTAACACAGTGCGAACTTCTCGCACCCTGGCTTAAGGCAGCCTGCGAGAATAGGTCATTCTCGCAGGCAAATGTATTAGCAGCCTATGAACATTCTTCAAAAATGAGTTTTCTGGAAGAGATGAAAATAACTTTTTCTCAGGAGAAAGTTCTTATGAAGAGCCTAAGTAGACCATCATTAATACATCATCATGATGACCAAAATTATGGGTAACAATAGAGAGAGAAAACTATGATTTGTATTATCATATGGAAAAGTCTGTTTACAATATAGTATCTTCTGTATCCAAAATTGAACCCCCTTGTCTCTTACATCTATGAGCTTAAATAACCTTTACAAATTATTTTCAAGATCCTCCAAAGATGGATCTGATAACTTATTTTCTTATCTCAAATTCGAAATTGTGAGGTGGCTAGAAAAGACAGAAATTTCTGGAAAAATGTTGCTCCAAGATTCACCTATATCCTCTAAATCACAAAAGATATTGGAAAACTAAGAGAGTTTATTGAAGAGCCACCCGTTATTATGAAAAACCTCCTTAATTTTATAAAAATAGTATTCCAACTCATAAAAATCTGTCCTTAAAGACAGTGACTAAAACAAGAAAAACAGAGTATTTAATTTATGGAAATATGGTGCTCAAAGATTGACCTATATTTCACAAATCACAATAGATATTGGAAAACGGAGAGAGGTTATTGAAGATCCGCCTGTGCTTATGAAAAAAATCCTTCGTTTTCTAAAAACATTCTTCTATATTATCAAAATCTGTCTCCCAAGACGGTGACTAAAACAGGAAAATCTAGATTTCCAAATCTAGTCATATTCCTACATTTTAGGATTTGATCTCTAGAATATTTCCATTGATAAAATGAAGTGCCACCTGCACTCATGGATGATATTTGATAATATATATGGTTATTCATCATCATATTCTCCTTAATAAACTCAACCAAGTCGAATTTGACCATTTGACCAAAATAATACATTTTGGAAAATTTCTGAAAAATGATGCCTCATCTTGTGGGGAACTTTTGACTACCTTCCTAAGCTCTAAATGAATATCTGAAAGTATCATTGGAAATATTAGGATGTCTAGTTGTCAATCAACTATTTGAGCATGTAAAACAGACTCTCCACGACTCAGAAAATTGATTTTTCCCAAGGCAGTTTATCAGCTAAAAAACTTGTACTTTCACCAGCTCACTACACTGTGAAAACAGTCATTTAGCTGGTGAAAAGAGAGACTTTCACCGGATTACTACAATGTGAAAAATTCATTTAGCTGGTGAAAGATAAAATTTTCTTTTTGATATATTTTGAGATGCCACATCATTTTTTCATTGGATAATAAGATTTAAAGCCAATCTTATATACTTTAAACATTAAAGATTTATAAATAAATCTTCACCTTATTATCATCTTATGATATGATATCAAAACAAATTTTAGAATGGATTATTTGATCGCTAACATCTGGCTCCAACTGGGATGGAGACCTCCCTGCAAGGTTTTCAAGAACCTAGCAGATCTTGTGCCTTTAGTATTGGGCATGGAGTCATTTAGCCTTTATGATTTATCATCTGAAAACCTGTAGCAAACCTGTAACCTGCTTGTTTATTCATTAAATCAATCAATTGAAAATAATCAAGTTGCTCGTTTCCCTCAGATATCTCAAAGCTAAAAATAGATTGTTTAATCTCTGTCTGAGAAGAAAGCATGATGAACTAATGATCTGGACATGGTTAACACAAAGAACTTTTCTAAATGGAGAAGGTGTTGGCGCTGGTGAAAATGATCATGTGTCTAGATGTAATAATGATCAGATCATTTACCACTCTTAAAACTATCCTCCATATACCACACAGAATATATGACCAAATCCATCATCATATTCCACTAAGACATGGTGAAAACGTGTAACCATTCCTGTGCCTCCATTTAAATTGCCATCATGATTACATGATATGTGTACAATATGTCTTTTCGGGTTCTTAGGGCACTGGAGAAAAAACCCCTTTTAACACTTTCACCGACTCTCTTGCTACTGGGAGTACACTTTATCCATTGAAACTTGAGGCTTTCACCAACTAACTTCAACTTCAAAACAGATGTTATCTGTTGAAAATCTTTTTCTTGATTTTTGAAAATATCTTTTGACAATCGATTTATTATAAGAAATAACAAAATATATCCTATACTTTGATACTTGAATTTCTAAAAACATTGTATGGAACTCTATTTATGACCATGTCATCACTAAAAATGAAACAAATTGATTGGTTCATTTTTGGAGATAACATATGGCTTGTGGAACTCATTCTCTGAAAATATTCAAGACCTATGAAACTGATCTCCTGCAAAACTGTAGCCTGCATGAAGCTTATTGGTAGCCTGCTATGCTTATTCAACAAAAGATGAACTATAAGGATCTACTTGCTTGGATGAAGAGCTTATTTTCTTCTTCCTACTCATACACTAACTAGTAGAGGCAATTTGATCAAGTAAAACTAAATTTCCAATGCAGCAATATCAGAAACTGATTTACTAATATTAGACTTGATCTTGACCCAAACAATATAGGAAACCATAGCATGCAAATATATAATTTGAACAAATGACAGAGCCCACTTTCATCTGACAAAAGTATTTGGACATTTATGCTACTTATAGAATCCAAATAGTCAGCAATAGGGTCAGCAAAGTCATAATGAAATACCTCTCCATGCTGTTGTTCCAACTGAAAAATGAAATGTTGTTTCAGGCTGCCTTTAATGATCTCAATGTTGAATGTAGATTGCTCAACCTATGTTGGAGAAACGTATAGGATGGACTTCTGATCTGGACCCTTCTTCTCAACATCTTTCTCTTCATGTCTGCTGCAATTCCCTTTTGTCTACAAAACTGAAAGCTGAGGGTTGCCCTTAGTATTTGCTGCAGATCCGAAACTGTCTCCTACTGATATGTCAATCTGCTCAACATCTTCAAAGTTTTTAGAAGGAAAAATATGATCTTCATGACAACCTAAGATATTAGATGCATTTGGTACAATTTCAAAAGCATCACTAAGGTTATCATAGTGTGGATTACAAATCTCTCTATCATAATGAAGAGTATCCTCTACAACAACATACTCTTCATGAGTGTCTAATTCTTTATTCAAAAGATTGAATTCATGACAACACTCAGGATAGAGAAATTCATTTGAAAATTGATCTTTACAAAACACATGAAAAGAATCATGAAAATATGCCAAAGAGCTGACACTTGCACTTGGAAGAGACTGGCACCAGTCAAGAGCAATCCCCTCTAATGAATGCCTGAAAAAATTAATTTGAACATCCTCATGTACAATTTCAAGCCGATGAATAAATTCATGAAAATCCAACAAGTGTTCAGTTGGCACTTCCCATTCTTCTCCTCGAAATATGGGAAGTTTGCATTCCCATTCATCTCTACTAGGCACTGGATGAGGGTAACCAGAAATACTTGAAAAATTGCAAAAAACATACCTCTTGTTCATTTCATACCAGTGGAGTTGCCATCAGATTTATGAACAATAGAGTCGCCACTAAATATTCCTTCGTGGAGTCACCGGATAGATGATTACAACCGATTCGTGTCCAGACTTTGTCTATCATCAAAACTGGATCTTGTCGTGTCCCAAGGAAGCTAAGCTTCAATCTCCTCTCCCTGGCAATGGCACTAATTTGTTATTGCTCCAAGAAACTCTTTGTGGTTGTAAGTCAAAGATGATTGGTAACTTAAAGTAAACCTTTTTTTGTATTTTTGTATGTGTATATCAATGGGATAACTCAATTACAATATGGTATTCAGACAATCAAAATGAGAATCAAATGAACCAGTGCTCTCAAGGATCAATAATCAGATGATAACTTTTAAGTGGGTGAGAAAACAATGCTTATAAACCAAATACAAATGTAGGGTTTAATAAACAATGATAAGCAACTATTAATCAAGTTATGATATAACAAATGAGATGACAATCATTCTATAGCTAAAACAACTTGAATAAGAGTACAGAAGAAAAGATGAGAATCTGACATCAATAGAGAGAGAAAACTGTGATTTGTATTATCATATGGAAAAGTCTGTTTAAAATATAGTATCTTCTGTATCCAAAATCAAACCCCCTTGTCTCTTACATCTATGAGCTTAAATAATCTTTACAAATTATTTTCAAGATCCTCCAAAGATGGATCTGATAACTTCTTTTCTTATCTCAAATTCGAAATTGTGAGGTGGTTGGAAAAGACAGAAAATTCTGGAAAAATGTTGCTCCAAGATTCACCTATATCCTCCAAATCACAAAAGATCTTGGAAACCTAAGAGATTTTATTGAAGAGTCACCTGTGATTATGAAAAACCTCCTTCAGTTTCTAAAAATAGTATTCCAACTCATCAGAATCTGTCCTTAAAGACAGTGACTAAAACAAGAAAAACAGAGTATTTAATTTCTGGAAATATGGTGCTCAAAGATTGACCTATATTTCACAAATCACAATAGATCTTAGAAAAATGAGAGATTTTATTGAATAGGCGCCCGTTCTTATGAAAAACCTCCTTTAGTTTCTAAAAATACTCTTCTAGATTATCATAATCTATCTCCCAAGAAGGTGACTGAAACAGGAAAATCCAAATTTCCAAATCTAGTCATATTCCTACATTTTAGGATTTGATCTCTAGAATATTTCCATTGATCAAATGAAGTGCCACCTACACTCATGGATGAGATTTGATAATATATATGGTTATTCATCATCATATTCTCCTTAATAAACTCAACCAAGTTGAATTTGACCCTTAGACCAAAATAATACATTTTGGAAAATTTCTGAAAATGATGCCTCATCTTGTGGGGAAATTTTGACTGCCTTCCCGAGATCTAAATGAATATCTGAAAGTACCATTGGAAATATTAGGATGTCTAGTTGTCAATAAACTATTTGAGCGTGTAAAACAGACTCTCCACGACTCAGAAAATTGATTTTTCCCAAGGCAGTTTGTCAGCTGAAAAACCTGTACTTTCAGCAGCTCACTACACTGTGAAAACAGTCTTTTAGTTGGTGAAAAGGGAGACTTTCACCGGCTTACTACACTGTGAAAATTTCATTTAGATGGTGAAAGATAAAATTTGTTTTTTGATATATTTTGAGATGCCACATCATTTTTTCATTGGATAATAAGATTTAAAGCCAATCTTATATACTTTAAAACTTATAGATTTATAAATAAATATTCACCTTATTATCATCTTATGATATGATATCAAAACAAATTTCAAAATGAATTATTTGATCGCTAACAAGTGGTAACTTCAAAATGGGTATATAAGATCAAGCATGCAGCAGACGGAAGTGTGGATAAATATAAAGCAAGGTTCATAGCTAAAGGGTTCTCCCAGAAGGAGGGAGAAGACTATGATGAAACATTTGCTCCAGTTGCTAGATATACTTCCATTAGAGCTATCATATCTCTTGTTGCATTGGATGGAGTTTACATTAGATGGATGTAAAAACAACTTTCCTCAATGGAGCAATCGAAGAAGAAGTATTTATTGAACAACCTCAATGGTTTGAAGTACATTCTAGAGACACTCATGTTTGCAAACTAAAGAAATCCTTATATGGACTCAAGCAAGCTCCAAGAGCTTGGTATTCCAGGATAGACAACTATCTAATGAGACTTGGTTTCTCCAAAAGTCATGCAGATCCAAAACTTTACTTCAAAGTCGTGAACAATGCACCTGTGATTCTAGTACTATATGTTGACGATCTATTCCTAACAGATGAAGAGTCTCTCATCATCCAGTGCAAAAAGGAAATAGCTTATGAGTTTGATATGAAAGATCTTGGTCTCATGCATTATTACTTGGGACTAGAAGTATGGAAGAAGCATGGTGAAGTATTCCTTGGACAAGGAAAGTATGCAATAAAGATTCTCGAGAAGTTTGGAATGATGGATTTCAAATCCATGGACACTCCTATGACTACAGACATAAGAAAAGTAAGAGATTCAGATTCTTATCTAGTAGATCCATCACTATATAGACAATTGATTGGGTCATTGATGTATTTGGTAAACACTCGACCAGACATTTGCTTTGTTGTGAACACACTAAGCCAGTTCTAGGTGGAACCTCGACATGAGCATTGGATAGCTGCAAAGCATGTCCTAAGATATATTTGTGGTGCAATAAACTATGGTCTAAGATATCCAGTGATATACAGCTTCATGGATTCACAAATTGGGCAGGAAGTGCAGAAGACAAAAAGAGTACTTCAGGGATGTGTTTCAACTTGGGCTCTGCTAGGATATCCTGGGGCAGTAGGAAACAAAAGTATTTCGCACTCAGCACAACAGAAGAAAAATATATCGCACCATGTGAGGCATGCATAGAGGCAATACGGCTGAGAAAGCTAATCTCTGATTTATTTGATCAAGTTCCAGATTCATTCATAATACACTGTGACAACTAGAGTTGTATAAGGTTATTAGAACACCCAGTGTTTCATGAATGATCGAAACATATTGAGATCAAATACTACTTTATTCGAGATAAAGTCTAGGAAGGAGAAAAAAAGCTCCATTATATCCCCACAGATGAGCAGACAACAGATATATTGACAAATCCTCTGTTTATAATAAAGTTTGCATATTTTCGAGACAAATTGGGGATCGTGGAAATAACTCCCTTAGTCGAAAGGGAAGAAATGACTCTCCAAGTTGGGAAGGAGCACTGACATTTTATTGAATTAAGGACAATCATTTTCAAGTTTGAAAAATGGTCCATCTTGGGAAGTTCCTTTCCAGATTCGGAAAGTGGTTTGAGATTTCTGACAGACAAACATTTTCTAGTTTGGAAAATGGTCTGGATCGAACAGTCATTTTCATAATGAAAATGGTTCGATGGATTGTTGATGTACCATAGACAACGATTTCCCATTGTGGTTAACATGGGGAATGGTCTAGGGCAGTCTCTCTTCTTGAGGGTTACTCAAAAAGATTGGCCCACCTCGCTGGACAACGATTTCCCTTTGTGGTTAACACGGGGAATGGTCTGTTTTGGAGGTTGGTGAGGGACAATAATTTCCTTAGGAAATGGTACGGACAGTCATTCCTTAGGGAAGATTCATTCTCTCTAGGTTGCACTTTGTTTAGTGTCGGAGGAATGGCCCAGGGTGGGGAATGGTCCAGGTTCAGCAATCAGGGACATGCATTCCTTATGGCGGATTCATTCTCTCCAGGTTTCACTTTGCTTAGTGCCGGAGGAATGGCCCAGGGTGGGGAATGGTCCAGGCTCATAAATCAGGACAATTATTCTTTCTTGCTTGAGAAGAATAGTCCAAATAGCCCATCATTGATGTTCTACTTTGAGGGCAGATGCTCTTTCAGATCTCATAGATGTGAGTGAAAGAATGGCCTAGATGATTCAGTTTATATCATAACAATATTTTATGTACAGGTTGATATCAGATGATTGTTATGGAGACTGCATGTCTCCAGACAGTAGAGATATGCTACTATGGTGGATATGTTCCACTGTTTGTGACTATGTGTCATGGTTTGAGTAGTTGTGTACTACCATGGATAAACACAATTGTGTTCTATTAATTGATATTGTACATGTTGTCATGGAAATTATCCAGTTGGATAATAATGATGGTGCTCATGATGCTACAAGTTGAATGGTTTGTTTGTGCTCAAGACCATTATCAGTTATACCTCCCTAGCTAGGAGGGAGTGTCGATATTATGGTATCTTTGGGAGGTATGAAGCTCCATTGTGACCTTTGAAAAGATTAGAATGTTCCAGAAGAAAGAAAATAAGTGAACATAACCCTAGAAGAGATGTCAGCTGAGAGAAATAATTAATATGAATTAATTAGTACCCAGAATGAGAAGTCGGCCCAAGTAGTCTGCCAGGATTACTATAAATATAGGGTGCCAGTCTTTCATTTGACACACTTCTCATAATTGCAGACAGACACTTGTGCGCACTGCAGTCTGGCAGTCTTGTGCGCAAGTTCTGGAGAAAGTGTTGCCACCAGTTCTGAAGCCTATTGCTTCTATCTTTTGGGTTGGACTCTCTAATCGGATTTGGTTACTTCTTTCTTGGTGCATTAGCCTTGCTTGGCTATTGGATTGCTACTAGGATTCTTCTCTCTGTCAAGATCAAGGTTCTCGGAGGGTGGCTTCGTCCTATGGTTGGGTGACAATAGTGATATTGTCAATGGTAAAACAAGCACATTCTAACATTTCCCTCTAAATATGTATTCAGATTTCAACTCTTGTTTTCAAATTGTCAATCGAGTCTCATCACAAAAACATGTGACACATTTGATAAGGTGTATGGTGTAGAGGTAAAGATACACATGTCTTAGAAAGGACACTCAATCAATATAAGGCCTCATTTACTACATTGTCTGAAATGAGGGCACATGCACAAAACCAAGACGTCTTTTTTAGTCAATCCATGTTTCACAAACTCATCTTTGTTATGTAAAAATGATAATACATGCGCATTTTCAAATATCGATGAGATGCACACATAATATGTTCAAGTAGGCTTGAGAATGCTGAGTAAAAAATGTGTATGCATTTTGCATCCATAGAAATGGCAAGGCGGCCTATTAAGAATGGTGTATACCTTATAAAATGCATACATGTTATCTTTTCCATAGAAAATATATAAACATTCCTTTGATTTCATTTCATTGATAATGTAGGGAGAAGAAAAAACATAATTTAAACGAACACGAACAATTTTAGTGACTAATTTTAGTTTATGTGTGTCAATATTTGAAAATCAATGTGTAACATTGCAATAGTTTTTCCTCTTTCAATGTGTGCAATGTTGGATTTTTTTATTATTATTTCATTTATTAAAAAAAATTAATTAGTAATTCCCTCTTTCAACTCTTTCAATGTGTGCAATGTTGGATTTTTTTTGTATTATTTCATTTAATAATAATTTTTTATTAGTAATTGGTTAAATCTTGCAATATTTTTCTCATCCATTAAATTCAATTTGTAATTAGAATGGGAAAATGTCAATCCCCAATCTTAGGAATGTTAAGCTCAAAATCCAAATACTCCAAACCTCGACAATGTGGAGGCTAAAACCCAAAAGTCAAACATACTAGGAAACCTCTAACCACATCAATTTCAAAACATCAAGATCCTTGCTAACATTCAAATTTGAGGTGACTTAGTGCATTTTTTAGAGTTGGAGAACCTCTTTGTTGATCACTTGGTGAAGCATTTGATTCCATTTTTCACATGATTTCATAAGCATTATTATACAATATTAACTAGATATAGGGATTGAAGAGGTATGCCATTGGCTTGAGTTATCAAGAGGTGAAGGATTTAGAAATAATGAAAGCACAGATGGTTGAGTTGTTTATCAATAATAACAATTAATAGACACCTTCTATTAGTTGACCAAATATTGTGCACACCATGGAATCATTGATAACCAAATGGATATTTGGTATGGTTTTTTATGATCCTCCACATTGTAATATGGAGATGTTATTGTACTTTTTGAGGCAATTATATGTAGATTCCATATTGGGATGTCATCATATGAAATATTTTGATGTGATATAGTTTTAAGGGTTCACGAGGGAGCCCCATGGGATAAACCATGTTCAAGGTCTAATCCAAACCATCAATGTTTCCCCATAAATAAGCATAATCTTGGCATAATACATGTGCACATATTTCACCTACACACATTGTGTTACATGGACCAACATGTTTCCTTTGTTGATCATATTTTGAGTATGATACCTCTAAGGAAGAGTATTTGGGTAATGGGAAGGGTAGGTGTAAGGTACCATATATGATATAATATGCAGAAACATTAATATTCAACAGATATCAATGGAACAACAAAATATTGAGAAGAGCAATACCAAAAATAATACCTTTATTGAAAGAAAGAAATGTTCACTTGCCTCTTTGAGGGGGAAACCTCCAATAGAGAAAATCTCTATTACAAAAATTCTCAAGACAAATCTTTCTCATGCCTCCTACTCTTATTTATACTATTTCTTTCATCTAAAGAACATTCTAGACGAAGAACTTTCTAGAAGTTGAAGCTTCTATTAGGTCTTCCTACATTGACTTGTTCATATTTATAAAAGAGGCCTTATTAACTAATGTCGGCCTTTAGTACATGAAAAATATATTATTCTATCTATGTGAGGGGTTAGGGATATTAGGTCCCTAACATGCCCTCCCCATTAAAAAATATCCTTGTCCAAAAGGCTTAAGATGAGAAAATTGCTACAAAATAGTAGTCAACTCCCAGCTGACATCTTCTGGTGGAGTATCCTTCCATTGAACTAACACTTCCTGGATGGTGCGCTGATGGACATGACACTCTTGTTGGTCATGATATCCATTAGCCATTACCTCTTTTGTAATATTTGGTCATTTATGGGCATTAATGTAGTTTCTTTTTTTGTCGAACTTTATCTGATATTAAAACTTAGTGTCATTAAAGATAATATTACCTAATGAATGACTAACAAATGCTTCTTGTTTGTATGTGAAGTGAACCGAGTGGTCCACTTTATGAGAAAATCATGAATACATAAATTAATCCATATTAATTATTTATTATATTAATATATATTAGATTGATTCTTTGCATCATTGATTCCTTGAAGGATGTACCACTAGTCTGGTATTGATACTAGAAAAATAAATTTTAACCATGGATCAATGGAGAAACCACTCTAATACCAATTGAAGTGCACCACCTAGCTCACTTCAGTATGCAATGTTAAAATGAAGTCGAAAATAATTTAGATCTATGCTAAAAAAAGAGTTTGGTTATACTTCTTTAGATCACATCTCACTAACTCACCTACAATAATAGCCCTAATTATTTGTCATTGATTCGAAAAGATCTTTTAATGACAATGGTTGAGTTATTAAGCATGAGATAAATTACCATTTATGAAAACTAATGAAAGAGGAATCATGCCATCCATATAAACATATACAGATATGAACATAAGCATGAAGACAACAAACCATAAACACCAATGTGATAACAGAGTTCGACAATCTCCCTTACGTCTCTGGGCCTTTGTCTCAATGGGATTTCTTATATCTTTTCAAATATTTTCAAGTACATCATGAAAGTGCCAATGGATTACAAAAATGATCTGGTCTTTTTCTACCATTTCTCAGGAACCCATAAAAACTTATGGCACCCAAATCAGATGAACGAAGCTCCCAGAAATGGCCCGCAAAGGTGCGCTCCTCAATAGCTTCTGCATGACAGTGGCTTTAGCTCAACAATTCAGCAACATAAACCTGTTCTAAACCTGCTCCCCATGGCTTCAAGAGCCTCTAGTTTATATAGGCCTGAACTTGGTAACCATCTCCCAACTCCCACCCCAAGATCTGGCCTCAAAAGGGGCCCAAGATCCCTAAAACATGGATCAAATCCCCTCAAGCAGGTTGAAAATCCATTTAAAAATCATAAGATAAGGTTAAAAACCCACTTAATAGCACATAACAGGATGCAACACCCTTTCTTAGGGCTCCTGGTCACATGGGCGCCTCCATGTGGCCCTGTGCCATGCGTTGGCCCCTTATCCCTTAGCTTATGGTCTTATGCTACGACCCATGTGGCCGCATCAATTTACCTCCACACACTTAGACTGCAGGTAGAGCCCCAAATGAAATGGTCCACGGTTAAGCCCCATGGTCAGCGGGCTAGCCCGACCAACCGGGGCTTAACCCTTAATCTCTGCGCTAACCACCAAAAGAACCAGGTCACATGCGATTTCACCAAAACCGGGGCTACATCCATATCCAATCTCCACGCCAATAGTTACAGATCAGGGCCTAAGTTTTATGATGTGGTCCGATGGTAAAACTTGCGTCAAGGACTAGGGCTAAGCCCCAACCCTTACTCCATCTGCCATAACACTTAGGTCAATATAAATATAAAGTACGCAATATAGGGGTAAGAAACACTGTATAGGCGAGCTGGTGTCGGGCCTATATGAAGATTTTGCACCCATGGAGGTCCATGGTTCAAACTCGATGGACTCCAAAATAAATTTTGCCAACAAATCTTAACCAATGAATGGGTGCCACATGGCAGCCAATGTTTGGGCCACGTGGCACCTTCCCAATTGCCCAATCCGATGCCACACGTCAATCAACCAATGGTCCAGTTGTTTTCCCAATTGTCAGTCTAGTCACTTGCCACATGTTGTATGACCCTACCACTATACCTACCACATGTCGTATGGCCCTGCCACGTCTACCGTACAGACGTGCCACATGTCACCCTTGTAGTGGTGACACGTGTCACACTCTGATTGGTCCACCTATACATATCTGCGTCAACATCCACGTACCATGCCACATCATCTGTACAGCTGTACAACCTGTACAGTTAGCTTCCACGTGGCACTGTACGTACTGTACAGACTGTACAATCATCATTTTTTTTGCCTGTTTGGCCAAATGAACAGATAGCAATATCTATAGCATACGAAGTTTGTTTGATCCCGTTCAAGTTGCGTTGGGTTCGTAACGTCGAGGTCTACGCACACATCTATTTTGAAGAGATTCTGAGCACTTTTATTTTTAGGCCTTTCTGAGCCCTATCTTGCTCCTGGATCCAATTCTGGATCACACCTCCCCACTAAAGACCTTTTGGTCCTCCTTAAAAAATTGACCTTGACTGATTACATACTCATAAGGACAAAAATAAAACACTATGTTGTAGAAAATGATGTTATAACAGGTCATCATTTCAACATGTGTGATTACAGTAGTGGAAGCAAAATACAATGAAGTTGTGACATCCACTTTTGGAAAAACCAAGTGATTGTTTTATTTCCTTCATGGTGTTCCTCTTGCTTCGCTGGTAATGACTCTTCCTTCGTGAGTACATGCACAATCCTTTTGTCCTTCTTTGGACGAAGCTCTAGATTAATCTTCCAACATTTATCCTTTTGATGTCCTCCCCTGTTACAATAAGTGTAGTGGTTTTTTGGCATCCAGACTTGTTTTCCCTTCTCTTTCTTCCGTTATGGAGTTGAGTCTTTATGTCGTGTGCCCTTCCTAGTTGACATAAACTTCCTGTACAAATATTTTCTCTTCCAACACTTGGCAACACAATGCTTGGGTGAATGACAAAAAGTACATGGATACATATTCCACAAGTTTCATATTACATGATTATGCTTTTTATAATCAAGAAGAGATTTGGAAAAATCATGACCATTATGCCTTCCCTGTTGATCTTCCCTTTGCTTTAGAAATGACTTCCATTCACTATCACAATCATGGAGTGATACACCATCACCTTTCGTGAAGTGTTCCTGCAATGACTTAAGCTGGCCATTTGAAGCATCACTTGCTTCAGATGTTTTGGAACCCATCTTGGAGAATGATCCAGCTTCTTCTTTTCCATATCCCAATCCTAAATAACGAGGTCTTTCCACAACCTCAATGGGATTAATGATACCTTTGCCCTCAATTCCAAGGCCATTTCCTTCATAACCCATCTTGGTTAGCAATCTCAAACCTATACCTTTGGTATGTTTTTCAAATCCACCAAAAGAACCATCTTGATGGGAACAAGGAAAAATTGATGAATGACTTCCACTGCATACCTCAGAGTTAATTTCTAAATTCGGTATAGAAGGTGATTCCTTAAATTCTTTTTCTCCTTTGTTTTTATTTGAAGATTTTACTTGAGTCGATCTCTTTCGTTCCAAGTAGTCTTCATACAACACTTTCACCATCTCAACCATGTCAAAGAGAGTTTTTCGCATATCTTTCTCATATTGCAAAATTCCCCCTATAGATTCCATTTTCTCAATTGAGATGTGCTTTTCCTTGGTAAACATGCAAACTCAAATTCCAACCGTCAACTAGCTTTGATACCACTTGATCCGAAAATATCTTTTAATGACAATGGTTGAGTTATTAAGCATGAGTTAAATTACCATTTAGGAAAACTAATGAAAGAGGAATCATGAAAGCCATATAAACATATACATATATGAACATAAGCATGAATACAACAAACCATAAACACCAATGTGATAACGGAGTTCGACAATCTCGCCTACGTCTCCAGGCCTTTGTCTCAACAGGATTTCTTATTTCTCTTCAAATCTTTTCAAGTACATCATGAAAGTGCCAATGGATTACAAAAATGAGATGGTTGTGTTCTGCCAGATCTCAAGAACCCATCAAAACCGACGACACCCAAATCGAATGAACAAAGTTCCCAGAAATGGCCCGCAAAGGTGCGCTCCTCAATAGCTTCCCTGCATGACAATGGCTTTGGCTCAACAATTCGGCAGCATAAACCTATTTTGAACCTCCTCCGCATGGCTTCAAGAGCCTTTGGTTTATATAGGCTTGAAGTTGGTAACCATCTCCCAATTTCCCCCCAAGATCTAGCCTCAAAAAGGGCCCAAGATCCCTAAAAAATGGATCAAATCCCCTCAATCATATTGAAAATCCATTTAAAAATCATAAGATAAGGTTAAAAACCCACTTAATAGCACATAACGGGATGCAACCCCCTTTCTTAGGGCTCCTAGTCACCTCAGCGCCTCTATGTGGCCCTGTGCCATGCGCTGGCCCCTTATCCCTTAGCTCTTGGTCTTATGATTTGGCCCGTGTGGTCGTATCCCTTTACCTCCACACGCTCAGACTGCAGGTAGAGCCCCCGACAAAATAGCCCACGGTTAAACACCTTGGTCGGTGGGCTAGCTCGACCGACCGGGGCTTAACCCTTAATCTCCACGCTAACCACCAAAAGAATCGAGTCACATGCGAGTTCACCAAAATTGGGGCTACATCCATATCCAATATCCACGCCAATAGTTACAGATCAGGGCCTTAGTTATATATTGTGGTCCAGTGGTAAAACTTGCGTCGAGGGCTGGGCCCCTACTCCGTCCACCATAACACTTAGATCAACATAAATATAAAGGATGCAATATAGGGGTAAGAAACACTGTATAGGCAGGCTGGTGCCCGACCTATGTGAATATTCTACGCCCATGGAGGTCCACGGTTCGAACTCAATGGACTCCAAAACAATTTTTTCCAACAAATCTTTAACCAATGAATGGGTGTCACGTGGCAGCCCATGTCTGGGCCACGTGGCACCTTTCCAATTGCCCAATATGATTCCATGCATCAATCTCCCATTGGTCCAACTATCTGCCCAGATGTCAGTCCAGTCACCTTCCATTGTACCTACCATGTGTCGTCCGAACCTGCCACTGTACGTGCCACGTGTCGTACGACCCTGCCACATCCGCCATACAGAAGTGCCACGTGTCACCCTTGCAGTGGTGACATGTGTCACACTATGATTGGTCCACCTGTACCTATCCATGTCAGTATCCATGTACCCTTCCACATCATTTGTACATTTGTACGACCTGTATAGTCAGCTTCCATGTGGCACTGTACAAACTGTACAATCATCATTTTTTTCCCCTGTTTGGCCAAATGAACAAATCATGATATCTGGAGCATACAATGTATGTTTGATCCCGTTCAAGTTGCGTTGGGTTCATAACATCGAGGCCTACGCACAAGTATGTTTTGAAGATATTCTGAGCACTTTGAGTTTTGGGCCTTTTTGAGCCCTATCTTGCTCCTGGATCTAATTCTGGATCAGTCATCTTTCTCCTTCACCATGATTCCCAAATTTTCATTATTAGGAAGAGCATTTCATGCCATATGAATACATTCTCATCACTTCTCCAATGAGTATATGAGTCTCATCAAGGTTGAAAGAACATTGCAACAATATTGCATTAGTGCAATTATCAACATTTGAAAGCAGGTGAAAATCGTCAACACTGGTGGAAATGAAGTGGAAACATTGGCAAAACATGCTTGTATTTTAATTTTCAAAATAGCATTTTCATTGTTAAATTATTAAGAGAACGTTAGCAGAAAAAATCACTAAGTTGTAAGGGAAAACACTGTTAAGGGTTGACCCTTCTGTTGGAAATACTAAAACAACTGAGAGGGGGGGGG
>JASDQU011314169.1:26821-39946 GCA_032191745.1 Picea mariana
AAGATCAAATCACGAAATCGCATATCGCGATTTCGGGGTTTTCGATGTCAAGTGAATTGGACATTTCAAAGTCCCGATCCCCGAATCTCCGATGAATTATCTCCCTCGCAACTTCTGCAAATCTGACGGTTGTCGGCCTTTCGGGAAATTTGAATGGGATCCAACGATCACTGACTCTTCTATCTTCCTTCTTCTCTGTAAACTTCTGCTGAGCGCATTTTCTTCAATGCGCATGTTTTTCTTCAATGTTGTTCCTCTTGTGCTTTTACGTCCGAATCCCCAAGGGGTTTTATCCTTCATATCCTGCCATTTCTGTTGTTTCCATCAAATACAACAATCATCAACACGCATTCGTTGTTTGTTCAATATTTTCCAACACTTACTTCCCACTCATCCATCCCTTTACATTGGTCTAGGCATTGGGTTGGCCAATCATTTAAGGGTTTCACCTTGCCTTGTGGGAAGAAGGGGCTAAAGGCCTAGAAGGTAAAATCAAGATGGAAAAAGATAAAATACTAAAAATAAAACCTCGATATGCTTCGCCCAGGGATCCCCGAGAAAGAAGTAAAAAGATTCTCAGCAAGAAACAAGAGGGACCCATAAAATAATAAAACAATACATAGTTAGAGGATAGGGGGTCTCATCACGAGCCAACCTATTAGTTCCATGGGCACCTAGTGATATTACACTACTAGCACCTGGTTACCACACCAGGGTAGTGGCTCTTGGTTGCATGGCCAAGAGAAAGGGGGTCTCATCACGAGCCAACCTTCTCATTTCCATGAAAGTACTTGTGGGTAACATTTCCACCACTGGTCACCATGCCAGGGCAGTGTCCCCTGATTAGATTCTTGAAAGAAAAAATAAAATAAATAAATAAGAATAAAAGGCATGAATTGGGCTTGGAAATATTTGCATACAGGACAGCTGCAACTCGCCTTCTACAAAGGAAACCACAGGTAAGCCTTGCATTTCCTTGCTTTCACTGCACCCTTGTCATAAAATCCCTTATCCATCTCACCCATTTACATGAATTGGATTTGATCTCTTCCGGAAAAATCCCTTTTCCAGTTGACACTAGCCCAATAGGATGCCCTGTCACTTCCTCCAAACTTTCCTTATAGATTTGTATAATGTCTTTGAGCACCTGACTGGGTAGAAAGAGTTTTATGCACATTTTTAATAAAATTGATGATTGGATGTGATTTTCATTGCTATGATCCCTGTGACTTATGAGCCCATCGAGGGTGTATATGTTGATGTGCAGGATCATTCTCGATGGACAGGTACACATAGGGAGATGATCAGTTCGGACCTCCATAGGGCTGAAGAGCCCACCAGATGGATTTTGATACCCCAGCAGGGGGCAGAGACAGGACAGAGTGTGTGCACCATGGAAGAGTAGAACGTTCCACCAGAGGCAGCTGAGAAAACCTGTACCCAGGGGGGTTGTGCCCCCTCCACTGAGACATTGGCCTTGGAAGGCCCATGACATCATCTATGACCTCCTATGACATCATCCAGCGATATGGGAGTGTGGGAGGTAGTTGTGGCACGTGTGGCAGCTTCTAGAGGCCCAAGAAGGGCTAATGTTTTGCTCCAGGAGGCCACATTTTCCCTAGAAAGGGATAATGTCACCCTAAAGGGTCATGACATCTCCATTATTTGCTTGATTAGGGTTTCATTGTGACATTTTAATATAAAACATTATTATTTGGTATTTTGGCCTTGTCGGCCTTTTGGTGACCTAAATTTTAATTAAGGTCATTGCTATTGTATAAATTGAGAGCTAAAACTCTCATTTTGATCATGATATTTCACTCACCACTTGGTGAGGTCTGAAATTTTCGGCCCTCTTAGGGCTTATTGGATGAAATTGTGGTGCACATGTTGAAGGAAGGATTATCTTAACTATTTTTGGCATTTTTCTTCTTGGAAGGTTTACAACTAGGGTTTGTCTTGATAACACTTGGTAAATGTGAGTGAATTTCTGCAATCTTTCCTTTATTTTGATGGTTATAGTCTTTTACTTTCATTTTTTTAATGGAATTGTTGAATTAAACCCTAGGGAGCAAGCACATGTTGGTGCCCGTGCTTCATGTCCCCATTAGATTATGCCAATTAGCTATTTTTACCTATTGAATACATGATAGATCCTTGCCATAGCAATACTCTACCATTTCTCTTCAAGCTAGGTGTTTCTACACCTTAATGAGTTTCTACACACTAAGGCCTAGGGTTTCTACACCTTAGTGAGTCATTTTCCCCTAGGGTTTGATTGATGAAGCCTTGCCTTAGCAACACTTCATCATTAGACTCTCTTGTCTTTAGCCTTACCTATGCTAGTTGTTTTATTCTTGTTAATTGATAAAGAAGGAGGATAAAGCACTAAGGCGTAGGGTTTCTACACCTTAGTGAGCCTTTCTCCCCCAGGGTTTTATTGTTGAGGCCTTTTCTTAGCAACACTTCAACATCTAACCCTCTAGTCTTTAGCCATATCATTATCATTTTGCTTCCTCAACATTTTTTTCTACCTTTTGACTCCATTTTCCCTATGAATGCACTGATCTAAGACCTTATTGCTTGAGTGTCTTGATCACAACTTCAAACAGCCAAATACTTTGAACAACTACTAATCCTTCTAACCCTAGCTTAGACTAACAATCACTAACCCTATTGATGCCATCATCTATTCATGCTATAAACATCTCTATGCAACATTTATTTTATCTTTAAAGGAGTTGAATGATTGGCTAATGCGTTGTTTCTAGTGTTGACATTATTGTATTAATTTCCATTAGCATTTATTGTGAAGTGACATATTATAATCATTGCCATTATACATCATTGACTTGCTTCATTAATATCTTTTATCAATTTCTTTATATCAGAAGTCCACAATTATATGAGGTACTAACCAAGCAAGTGATCTTGCATATGCATAGCTTCTTTGTTGTTTTGTCTCAGGCAAGTACACCCTTTTGGTTATTACTTATCTTTGTTGGTTGATTAGCCGAGACTTTTTGATCGATGGTGACTTGTGAGGGGGAATATTATACTTAGCCTTTCAAGCCTTTGCCTTCTCAAAACCCCAGGTCACAGAGGATGTCTCTCCTAGGCCTTACCTTCTAAACAGAAAGAGATGTCCCATTGAGGTGACAGTGGTGGGATAGTCTTAGTTACGCCAGTTTTCCTTTCTTTCATCCGTCTTTTAACTTAACTACAAACTGTGCAACAACAGGGAATTTGGCGAATCTTCACTCCTATGTGCATGCAGAGACTTAAAACTCGTGCAATTTTGCCCAGATTCAACGGTCTAGAACAATCCCACTCCCTCCTAGACAAATATTAGTCGATGACTCGTGAAACCTTCAGGGCTTCACTCCCTTTGAAGATTTCCCCGTTCTAACTCTCTTGAGCTTCACTTCTTGAACCCTTTGGCTCCTCAGAGGGTTACTTCGACACTTAGTCGAGCTTCTAATCTGTGCACCCTTACAATGGTTCTTGCGCAAGGCTTAACTTCTTGTGGGCGACTATGCACACCTTGCTGCAGTCCCTTTACACTCTTTGCAATCAAAGTTTCACGCTACCCCTTCTGAGCTTCTAAGTCAAAAAATACTCTATCAACGCACTCCTTGCGGACTATATGCACACATTGCATAAAATCAATGAAGAGAAATGATTTGAAACTTATTCCAACAATTCACAATTTCACATACTCAATAACACAACTCACTCATTTATGAAAATAGAAAATAACAGGGAAACTATAAACAGTAGCAGTGCCATGCATTGGATCAATTTTCCTTTGTTATATTCATTCAAATGTAAATGGATACAGCTATGATAAAAAAATAACTACGAATTCAATAACAACTAAATCACAACAATCTCCTACTAATTTGCAGCAGCCTCATTCGAGCATACAACATCTCTATTTATCCCAGAGGGTTCTTAGGGTTCCCTTTGACTACTCGTCTTCTCGAAAAAACTTACTACTTAAGTTTTGTTACATTAAAGTCTAGGAGTGAAACTCCCAGATCACTCATGATCATTTTTCTCCCAAGTGTTTGATCTTCTTCAGTTTTCAATCAGTTCAAAAAGATTGACAGGAAACACCAGCATTTAATATTTCAAAATAATTTGAAAGGCGGATTATGACGTTGAGTTGTCCCTCCACGTGTGCTTGTTGGCGATGCTCCTGCATCACCTATCCACCCATGCAAAATCATGAGGCTAGGATCTAAATTTAATTATTGCTTTAGTTTTAGAATAATTGGCAAAGTAACCTGATCTAGATTAATTAGGGGAGTAACTTTTTTGTCTTGGAAGTAATCATATCTAGTCTAATTAGGCACCCAACTAGTATCATTTTTTCCATCAAAAAGGGTGACTTGGGAGGCTACAGGGGGTGTAAGTCAGGGACGGCTTCACTACACTAAGTGTCCTCCCTGCTTGAGCACCCAAGCATTCTGGATTGACATGTGGAGCTAGGGAAGGACCTTGTTTGTCCTTCTTCTTGAGCACCCAACAATTATTTTGGTCAAAGGGGTAAGAGTTAGGGGTAGACACATAGTCTAGGCTTGCATATATCACATCTAAATCCCCCTAACTAAAGATAGACTTAAAATCTTTTAAAATTAACCTACAACACTTTCACAACTTTTACACTTTCAATTTCGTTTATCATTATTCAAGTTGTGCATTTTTTACTTTCAAGGCATATACTTCTCCATGTGTTTTACTTTCCAAGCATTTCCATTTTCAAAGTAACTTTACCTTTTAAGTTGTTTGATTTCACTATCAAAGCTATCTACTTCTAAAAGTTGTGCACTCTCTCTCTCTTGAGCAGTTACCTTTCAAGTTATTTCAAGTTACATCTCTCTTTGTGAATATTTCATATTTCATGCTTCATTGTTAATTGGGTTTAAATTCTTTTGATATAATAATAATAATAATAATTTATTTTTAAGGTCACGGCCAAGCCACACCAAATTGGTGTATGAGACCCCCTTGTTTGTGGGACAAGGGACCCCCCTCCGCCCAACGATTTNTACCCCCCTCTGGATTTGAACTTGTGACCTTTTAAGTGGAAACACATGCACTTAACCATTAGGCCCACTCAGGCTGTATAATCATTTAAGTTCCTTATTTTATTGTATATCTATTTCATGTTGTATTTCAGTTTGCAGATAACATTCATAATTGGTTCAAGTGTAAAGTAAATTCTTTTGTTCATTGGCATTATTTATCTCTTGTATAATTGTACTTAGTTGCATCACTCTTTGACTCCATTTTATTTATCTTTAGGCACTAGTCTTATCATTGATCTGTGAATAAAGGGTTTTCTTGACATTGAAACATAAAGGATAGATGACTAAATGACTGAGAAATAGAAAAACAAATACAAATATCTCAAAAGTATGTACTCGCAAGATGTTGAAAATCTAAACATTTTCTTCTCCAAATTACTTTGATTTTATAAGATTTACATGCTCCATGAACCCTAAAAACTATACTTGTTTTTCAACTTCAAGAATTTCATAACAGGATTCGTGGAATTAGGAAACTTTTCTTGTCATCTCCATTGCTTTAATTACCCATGTCTCAATGTCCTCCTGTAAGGGACCCACAATAATTTCTTCTTTCACCCAAAGTTAAATCATTTCACTTACAATGGAATTTATAGATCAAAATGTTTCTCTCAAACAATGGAATTATGATCCATGTTATCAATAACAAATTCTATTAGCCACTTTATTATTTCAGTCTCAGGAGAAATCCTAAGATTATCAAATTCTAAAGACAAAGTTGTTTTGTCCTCTTCAATTCCACTTACATATCTTCCTTCGCAATAAGCTTGTCATTTCTTGTGAGGGAAAGTCCATCGAGCTCTTTCACAACATTGACTATTTTGAAAAATAATAAACTATTTCACAAGTAGCAATCAGTTGTTTCATTATGTCAACTCTAGAGTCCCATCCATGCATGATTTACTTCAATCTATGATTGGATGCTAGATTCTCCTTTTGTCTTTTGTGTTCGCTTATATCAATGAACTTTCTAATAAATGTACAAAGAAATGTTCATTAAGAGAAGCATATTTTTTCAAATCAACATTAAATAATTCCTTCAAGGAATGAATCTTTCTAGAAAGCATAGAAGCTTTGTCTGTTATCTCCCACAATTCCAATAATAGAACCATTATTTATTCAATATTAGCAGCAATAATCTTCTAGGCTCCCAACAATAGTTCCTCAACTTCTTTATCCTTTGAGGGTTTCTTAGGTGTATATTTAGGATTTCTATCACGTTCTCTAATGGCAAATGGTTGTGTGATCAAGTTTCTGGGATTCAATACAATCTCTAGTTCAACAATCCTCTTCAGGACCACAAACCCCTACAGGGGGGCAATAAGTCTTGAAGGCTCAATATTTTACCCTAAAGCTCATCAAATCTTATTTTCTTGACCTGAAACTTTAAAAAAACTTTATAAGATATGTGTCTGTAACGACCCCTCCATTTAAACATAAATGTAAGTGAGTACAATAGTGGTAATTTTTTTTTTTTGAAACATCAATTAAGACAAGTGTTATGCGAAAATAACATACATCAATATTTACACATTCTATTCTCATCTATATCACTACACAACAAGATTCAGATACAACATCATTGTTATTCATAGATCAACCATATCACATAAAGATAACAAAAGATGTTTACCCACTCAACCTACCCTGCAAGGTTAGGACCTCCAAGACACATAATCAACACTCAAGTCCAGGAGTCATCCGATTGATTTTTACCATTTAAGGTCTCAGGACTGGCCATTGTTCTAAGAAACAAAGAGGTATCTAATTCCCATAACCCCAATCATATTCCGAAATTCAAGACTAAAATCAACAACAATACTTAACCATAAATTCTTCAAAGTAAAAAGCATTTATGTCTAATGACAATATTGCTTATATATTAAAAATACGCATCTATCTATTATGTAGTACATTTTACTTTACAACCTTGAATATAGATTGTATCCATTCAATTCTATATTTGAGACTTTATTACAAATTATCTTTTATTTATTTGGAAGAAAAGTAAAACCTTCTCCTTAAGTTGAGATTACTAGGGTCAAACATACATAATATACCTTATTTGATATTTAAGGCCATGTCATCTATATCGTATTTCATGGTCATCAAAAGTTCATTATTTACAATCCTACTAGAAATTTTACAATCATGCTCTGTATTTTGGGGAGTGAAACCTCATTAAATTTCATTATAAATTCCTAGTGCATTTCTAGGGATTCTATGATTATTGCGAGATATGTCACAAGGCATACACGATATCCATAATGTAATTATTTAAAATATAATGCACTATTATAATCATTATCACTAATGTAATTAATTAAATATCTATGCACTATTATAAATATTATCATTATCTAGGCATAAACGGTATCCATAATGACAATAATTAAATATCAGTGTGCTCTTATAAAAATTACCCGAGTCTTTCATCCATGCGCTCCCTCTAAGAATTTTATTATTCTTTTTCCTTAATTCATCATTGATTTGCCTCAAATGAATTCTTCGAAAAGCTAATTATTGCTGCTTGGAACATCATCATGGTGTCAAGCATTAGATTTAAATACAAAGCTACGAGATCAAGCAACAACCTTCTACTCAATGCTTTTTTCAATACTTTCTCATTTCGCAGATGATATGGGTGTTAAACCACAGCCCCGGAGACACTAAACTCAAACTTGTGACCTCTCCCCGTACCAAAAAAGTGTGAACACTGATAATTATACAAAGATAATTCCACTTAACAATAATTAAAATAAATATAAATATTTGTACAGTAAACTACATTATACAGAATTTATATGACCGGCATTCAAAAGCTGATAATTATACAAAGATAATTCCACTTAACAATAATTAAAATAAATATAAATACCATATCCAGAAGTTTATTGATATATGAGGAAAAATTTTCAAATAGGATTCTTGGGCAATTGTCCCTCCTTTCACCCACTAATTCAAGGACTTGACTGGTACCTCCCAGTCAATGCTAGGGGTACTCTTCTTCCCCTTAGCCTCCCGAGCCGCAAAGGAGTCACACAAAAGAAACCAAAAATATTAGTTCCAAGCATTCCTTGCAAAGAAGAGCTCCCACTCTTTCTCAAGCTTGAAATCCCAACTCTCACAAGTAAAACAAAGTCAAACCCAATTTTGGCAACATAACAATACTATGAAAAATGAGTTTTCTTTCCCTTCTACATTATTTCTTTTATAGAATAATTCTCAATGACACTTGTCCTCATGCACAACTAATTCATTTTTAATAATTAAATTAAATGATTATTCACCCAACACATGTGTCACACTCTTCCAAAGTTGCACATGTATTTACCATTTTTATTTTATTTAAAAAACTATTTTCGCTCACATTCCTCAATGTGTTCCTATTTTCGCTCTTAGTTGTCCCTTTGTTCCCCAAATTCTCATTTAATGAGTGTCCCCTAACTAAATATTAGTTAGAGTTGGATTATGAATCTTCTTTTAGTTTGACTTTGTGGTAGTTTACTCAAGACGCTATTCTATGTGTACACATATTCTCTCATGTTTTATTTCTTCCCATTTTTAAAAATCCATTTTATTATTTTCATGCACACATGAGCAATTTTCCCAACCTTTAAGTTTTTATTCCCTCTTTTCCTAGAGTTTGATTTTATCTCAAATATTTTAACTTGTTTCATATTTTATTTAATCATTTATTTAA
The DNA here is from genome assembly GCA_032191745.1 of Picea mariana. NCBI lineage: Eukaryota > Viridiplantae > Streptophyta > Pinopsida > Pinales > Pinaceae > Picea > Picea mariana. The sequence goes on from JASDQU011314169.1 coordinate 35,618, forward strand.
ATTTAGACTTAGACTTAGTCTAGATTTAGGCTTAGACTCTAGTTAGGCTTCTAAGTTTATAATTTACTGAATAATTAATACTATGTCCTATCAAGGTCTAAGCATTTTATTAATTTTCTAGGCCATCTAGATTTATTGACTCGCATTTTAATTACGCGATGTGCCCTTCAAGATGCACCTTTGTGCTCCAAGGGTGTCACTCACCTTTGACTGGTTTTGGAAGTTGTCTGACCCTTGGAGTCAACACTCCATTCGGTCGACATTGTGAGAGACTAAGGGCTTCTAAGGAATAAGGATTTTGCCTTATTGTGCGCCCCTTATAAAAAAGTTTAAGTGATTGTCTCAGTCCGCCCTCACGACATCGTGAACCTCTCAAACTAGGTAATTGTTAACCTACAGTTCAGGTCACAATGGGAGTGCTAGTAGGCTATGACAGGGACGTTGTCACACCTCTCCCTCAAATGTATGGTTTATGTGCATGACCCCTTTACTCCTTATGTGAGCCGGATTAGCAAGCATCGTCAAGCCTGCATCCACTGACAAAAACAGTGTCAATAATCCATATACATAAATCATACTGTAACCAATCATATATCACATGTGCATAAAATGAAATAATCAAATAAAATATGATCCACTCACTAACTCAATATGGAGTCCAAGGAAGTCCATTGATGTCATCATCATCCATAACATGTCATGTTTCCTACACACTCAGGAGAACTCGTCAATAATATATGTCAATACATGTACGTCTGAAAGGTAACGATAAATCAAAATACATCATCATAATCATATATAACTCATAATCGAAACAAAATCATAATGTATCATAACCGGATCACTTGCATGCAAGTGTTCTCAAAGAATAAGTCAATATAAATATGATTAGTAGAATGAAATGTTACAGTGTCAAGCGTGAAGTGTTGATTTGGGGAGTACATAAGAAAGGAATTCATAAATTGAAGCAATTTTTAGAATTTTTTTACTATTTGTCACAATTTTACGACTCTTTTAAAACTTTAAAAAGAGAAATATGTTTGTCCTACAAGTTCTAATTGAGGTGAAATATGTTTTGAAAGTGAATATTTTTACAATTTTACAACTCTTTTGAAACTTTAAAAAGAGAGATATATTTTTCCTACAAAATCTAATTGAGGTGAAATATGTTTCGAAAGTAAGTATTTTTTCAAGATATATTTAGATATGGGGTCTATTATGGAAAAAAAAAGTTGAATTTGATTTATTTTTGACATCATGAAGATCGCATTCTAATAAACAAAGGATATGATAATTAGAGAGTTTCTTTCATTGAAATTTTGAGATCTCAAGATCTTTAAAAGTTAATCAAAGAAAAGGTGAAAAATCCTATAAAAGGCATTGAGAATGAAGAATGAATGAGCAGAAGTAAAAAAACTACAAGTATAATAGATAAAGGCTTAAGCCCTAATATTAAAAAGATGTTTATGGATGGAGATTGTCCAACCATTATATGGAAAAGCCTTAAAAGATAAATATAATATTAACACCAACAACGTATTTCAATATATTATATCCCAAGACTTTGAAAGTATTATAAGATATCTCGATAAGTAAACAAAGCTAATGAATAACTTGAAAAATGTCGTGAAAATTTTAAGAATATTAATTTGAGCCTTGTTTCTATGATTGAGAGTACGTTTCTCATATTTATGAAATGTTTATTTAAACTAGGAAGAGAACATAGAAGATGAATAAAAATGTTCTTAAAACTGATTTTGGTAACTTTTGCATAAACCTAGTTGAGGAAGATAGGTTGATTTAGGAAAAAAAAATTAAAAAACGTTCCTGCTTATGCAGCATAAGGAAAACCCTATTCCAGAAAGCATATGCAGCATAAGGAAAACCCTATTCCAGAAAATTTTAAACTATAGGAAGGGACTTTAGGCCTCATAATGCATGGGACAAAAAAATACTATATGAATGACAAGAATCCCCCAAGAATGAAAAGTATGGCAGTAACACTAATAGGGATAATGGTTATTTTAACAAATACTCGTCAAAAAATGCATGTGGACAACAAAAGAAGAAGAAATTCATTGGCTACTATTTCAAAAGGAAGGATACAAGGAAAATAGATGTCACAAGAACGTTGAAGATGCCAAGAATAAAAAGAATGGAGACCAACTGGAAGTTGTAAAACAACGAGAGTGGAGATCTTTTTCTTTCCCATTTTTATCTACCCATTGTTGAGGATACTTCAATTACCTCATGCATGAATAATATCTTTTTTGATGAGTGTGAAGATGAAAACAATGTCGATGAGCCTATTGAAAGCAATTGTGTGATAATAGAGCTTCTAAGAATACCAAAGATAGTGAAGGACAATGCCGTAAGACAGGAGAGTTTTTTCATCTTTCCCATTCTTATATAACCATGGATGAGAACACTTCAATTACCTCGTTTATGAATGATACCTCGGTTATGAATGATATCTTTTGTGATTAGTGTGAAAATGGAAATGTCATCGATGCACCTATTGAAACCAATTGTGTTGATAATAAAGCGTTGGTTGCTTCTTCAAATGCATTGAGTGCTACTCATATTTCTAGTGAATGGATTGTGGATACTAATGTATATTTCATATGACAATGGATAAATCATTATTTGGGTCACATAATGAGGGGGACAAATCATAACATAAAAATATTATTGAAAATAACCTATTTTATAATGAGGGTGACAAATCATAACATAAAAATATTATTGAAAATAACCTATTTTTTGTTTATAGGTGTGCATAAAGTGGGTATAAACTTGAGTTTTGGCCAAATCATTTTGTCACAAAAGATATTCAAAATAACTATAAATATTTGTTTCAAGGAAAGTTGATCATGATGCAGCTTTATATATATATTCATTAGTTTTTCTCAATGCAAATATACTCCATAGCATATTTTGTTAGGATATTTATACACTTAAGATTTAGTCAAGATCAACTTGGTATAATGTGTCGTTAGGTTAAAGTGTGTTTATTTAGTATGCATTTGTAATCCTATGGTCACGATATGCTCCCAACATAGAGTGATTTGATGGCTCATATTCTCCTTGATCTTAACGACTACATTTATCTATGGCTTAACACCTTATTAGTCCATGATCTCTATTTAAAGAGCATGGAGGATCATTTGTCTATGATTGATTGTGAGAAAATCTCTTGTAATTCTCTTAAAATTATTTTTCATTAATAAATTTCTCCAAGTGGACCCATCGGTTGGGGTCCATGGATGTTTCTCCACAGGGATTTTACCACGTAAAAATATCGATGTGTTGATATTTGATCTAGTTGTGTGAGTGGTTATTGAAGGTTATCGTCCTTTGTTGGAATATCTATGTTGGTGAACATGGTATCTAAGCGCATTTGAAGACCCATTGATCCGAGATCTTTTCATCATGACTTATAAAGAATTGCATTAAATGAGCATAAATTAAAGTGCACCATTAAAGAAAGGAAATCTTAGAAATGAAGATATATAAGCATCATATCTGAACACAAGAACTTGATAAAGGAGTTTGTCCCTGGTGGACTATGTCTTCAGGTCCTGCTCTCAATGGGTAGGCTCTTTATTAACTCAACAAAATAATTTGACAAATGCATGAATATAACTCATTATGAAATCAAGCTGCAGAAATAATGCTCAGCTCAGAAAACAAACATCATCATTGGATTTGTGGCGTCGAATTACCCAGAAATGAATGTCTCCATGCTCTAATCCGACTCCAAGACTCCTAGGCCCAAGAGAAATCCTGTCTCGATTTTCATGCCCTTTGTACCTGCAATTATGACAACATTTGTCTCGAAATCCATGTCAAATTGTACAGTACGGTCACGCGCTCCTTTCCCCCCGGCTCTAGCCGAATATGCATTTTTAAATATTAAAGGTGGCAGATGTACCAAGGCACACCCCTTGGCGCGTTGGTTAGAGCAAAGTTTTAAAGGCTTTGTACTAACCGGAGGTTCCAGGGTCGAACCTGCCAAACTCTGTTTTTGGTAGTGGTTAACATATATATTTATTCGTTGTTTGAACCTCCGCTATGTTTAGCGGCCCGCTAGTAACTCCGCTAACGACTGTAAATATTTGGCGGACCCGCCATTTTTTTTAAAACAAAAATCATTCACGGGCTAATATTGGGCATTCTCAGGATGCCACGTGTTGCTCCTGTTTCATTACTGAGAGGGGGGGTGAATCAGTAATAACGTAATTATAATCCTTTTTCTTCAAATGTTATATCAATGTAGAATTATTATCCAATAATGAGCAGTAATAAATAAACAATTACACACATGCA
>JASDQU011314172.1:0-18431 GCA_032191745.1 Picea mariana
AGGCTATCCTCCTGTTGCAAGGTTTTAGGAGTGACCTACTGTTGTTCCATCTCCAGCTGGTGGGCCTCGAGCAGGGCTTGGGCTGCTAGACGCACTGCTATTGGGCTTGGTTGGTTCTTTTCCCAAAGCTTCAGAGCTCTTTTTAATCTTCTGATTTTTTCCTCCCATACATAAAAGGCTGAGCCTTGAACAATGCTGGCCCAAGTTTTAGTAACTAGGTCCAGGAAGTCTTTGTCTTGTATCCAGTTTGGGCTGAATCTGAAAGGGATGGGCCCTCTGACTTGATCTTTTTTAATCTCTAGTCGAATCGGCTTGTGATCAGAGACACTGTGGGGAAGAATTTCTACTTTTGCTTCGAGTCCTAGCAGCAAGAGGGAGCTTTGTACTAGGAATCTGTCGAGTCTGGCTATTATGTGCCCAGGACCGATCCTCTTATTGGTCCACGTGTAAAGTCCCTTGACTGGTTTTATGTTTAGGAGATCCTAGGTTGAGGCTAAGTCCTCTACCCATTCTCTAGCCGGGTCTCTCACTATTGAACCCCCTCTCTTTTCTTCCTGAGCTAAAGTTACATTTAGATCCCCACCAAGGATGATATTATTGAGACTATTTTGCTGAAGGTAGTCCTGTAAGGACTCCCAACAATGTTTTTTTTCCCCCAAATGTTGTGGGACATAGATGTTAAAAACACTTACCTGGTAACCCAAGTCTTTATGAAGGAATTTGGTGTGTATCCAGTGCATTCATGTGTCAGAGCTGAGAAGATCTATTTTGGAGGCATTCCACAGTGTGCAGAGTCCTCCTGAGGCACCTCTGGCATTCCCAGAAACTCCGAGGCTTCCTTTCCATACCTTTGACAAGGTTTTAAGAGCATTTTGCTGGCTCATTTTGGTCTCCTGGAGCAGTAGGATGCTTGCTTTCGAAGATTTGATAATATCCTTGAGCGCTTCTTCCTTCCTTTTTCTGCCCATTCCTCTACAGTTCCAGGAGGTTATGATCATTATAAACCTTGAGGGGAAGGATGGCCTCCTTGGGAGGCTTTGGCTTGCCTCCTTGTGTGACGAACGCTAATTAGCTGCTTGATGGTGGGTTGTGACCCGTTGAGGACATCTTTGTAGGTTTCCTGGTCCCTCTCAGCTTTTTTTTGTTTTCCTGCCTCTTCCTGTTTTCTTTGGAGTGACCCAAACTTTGTTTGCCTCGTCTGAGTCGCTGCCTATGGAGATCTCCCCTTCCTCTATGTTCTGACTGCCTTCCGGCCTTTGGGGGGAGTTTTTTTGTGCCCCTTCTTCTTCCGCTGGATGATTTCCCTTGTCTTTGGAGTTCTGGTCTCCCTTTGCTCCCTCTTGTGCTTCTTTACTTGGAGCTGGCTCCCCTTCCTCCACTTCTTTAGCCAGGATACTGAAGCTGTTATCCGTTTCCTTGGTCCCTGAAGATTTGGCGATTGGTGGGTTTGTCTGTTCATTTCTTTGACCCTTCGCTTTGGATTTCCCCTTTCGGGCCTGTTGCCAGCCTTCTTCCCCTACTTTATCTATGGAGGGAATCTTTGGGCAGTTCCTTTGGAAGTGGCCATATTCGTGGCAGCCTCTACACTTGAACGGGAGCTGTTCGTAATCTAGCTTTTGGTAGTGGTGCCAGTCACTGACTTTTAGTTTTATTGCTTCGGGCAGACCTACCTCCAGGTCAACCTCCACACAGATCTGCGCACAAGAGTACTGGTCTCTTGCCTCTTCTTGGTCAATGTAGCGTCCTAGACCATTCCTTATTACCTGAAGCGAGATGGTGTTCCAGTAGTGAATCGGGAGGTTAGGGAGTTTGACCCAGACCGGAACATCCTTGGGAACTTCTGAAGTAGGGTCAAAGCTTGGGGTCCATCGATTTAAGTAGATTCCTTGGGTGCCCATGAAGTACGGGCCATTTTTGAAGATCAAGTCTCTATCCTCCTGAGAGATAAATTCAAAAATGAAGTACCGTCACCCGGACGCATAACATGTAACACTGTTTGTGATCAACGGCCTCCAGTTTCGCTGTAGCCAGTTGTTTGTGGATCTGGTTGAGGGAAAAAGCCCCATGAACTGGCCAACAAGTCCGCATTCAGAGAGGGATAGGGCTACTTTCATTAGGATTTCGGGCGGCAGATCAATCTCTGGAATAGCATCCAGTTTCTTGACAAAGCTCGGGGGTGTTGTAGGGGTCGACTTCTTGCTGCAAGTTGCAACCAGCTTCCAAAAAGAGGTTGAGGGGGAAGGAGGGGGCGGCGGCTCCCCTCCTTGAGCTGCCATGGCGGCGCACCAGAGAACCCTAGGCTTTACCAGGGCATGAGGTCAAGGTCGCGATTGAAATTTTGCATTTTAGTAGGAGAGTTTCTTTGCAAAGATGTATATTTTGTTGATCCCCGATACTTACTCGGCATCGACAGTCGCAATATCTAGCTCAATTTAGCACATTTGACGTAAACGAAGTCCCCGAGTGCAACCCTTACCCACAAGTTGAGTTCTAGGTTTTATTTAATGGGCCCCGAGTTAGTGATGCCACATCAGCATCAATCGACATCGAAATTTTCTGAAGGAAAATATCAACGAACTTACAAAACAACTCAAAACAACAATAATTACAAAATCACATAATTTACGAGAAGATTAGATAATAACATGGTAGATTTACACGCAAAGAGGAAACATGATACATTCAACTGCTATGACTAGAATATGTTCAGGCAAAACATTTTCAAAATTTCATATATTAAGGTTCTCACTGAGCTTAGATTACATACAATAAACACTACCAACACCTTGGCCAACCAACCTGGTTACATTGAGAACGTGAAAATTCTCACAACAAACAAGGAAAACTATCAAAACATACGTCACTTCTGAGAATACAAAACAAGGGTCCACCCATCATGTATCTCCTGCACATGGACCTTCTCCTGGATTGCTCTGTGCGTCTTGTAGTGTTTTCATTTTCTCCTCCTCCATCATCCTCTGCACTTCGTGAAGCTGCACAATCGTATATTGTGCTTCCAGAAGCTGTCTCTTGAGCGAATTTGTGCTTCCTTCATGACCTTGCAGTGCTGATACCTCCTGGTTCTTCACTGCCAGTTGTCTCTGTTGGCACAAGGGTAGACCCAGGGTTCAGCTCTAATGGTGCACCCTCAAGCCCTAACTATTGGCCCTTTCGGCAACACCTGCAAAGCAGATGCAGTCTCACCCGAAGTAGCTATAGGGGGTTGCAAGACACAGATGTCTACAACCAGAGGAAATGTAAAGTGGATCCAATACAACAACAACACATAGCAGCCTAGTTATTCTTATCAAGCATTAACCTACTTCACATAGTTATATATCAAATCTAACATACTAATGCAATAGAAGAGAATCAGAAGACAAATAACACAACATGCACCACACAACAACAATATATATGTGGTTGACCCTCTCCCTAGGGTTGTGTCCACAAAACTGTGTTTCTTGATATTATATAAATCATATAGTTCTATCTACGCTCTTGGCTTGCAGATATCTCTTCTTCTCTCTTCTCTTCTCTCTTTCCTCTATCTCCCTTCGCTGTGCACCCAGCTGTAGGATTGATCTTCGCACCCAGCTGAAGATATTACAACACAGACTCTTCTCACCACACAATACTCTTCTCTCAATAACAACAATTGCTCATCATCACATCTAACCAATGAACCCCTCCCAGGTCCTCTTGACCTTCCTTTATATATTACAATAACTCACCGACAACNTGTCTAAAACCCTAAGTCAACTTGACCCTTGTTTTCAGGGATTTTCCAGCCTGTCTTTCCTTCCTTCCCATGAGGTGCTCCAAAGCATCCAACATCAGATTTTTCCTCTTGCTGAGTTTCCCATGATTCATCTTCCTTGTTGATTTATCTTCCTTGATCTCCTCATCCAACGAATTGCTTTCTCTTACTTCGCTTCATCTTTTCTACTTCTTTAACCACTTCGACCTGATCTCAGTCAACCTTCCTTCTGTGAAGTTCGTGTTTCTCCTTTTCTCTCTTAATATTCTCTTCCTTCCATACCCAAGGGCCTGTTGGAGCCGCCCTTGTTTTATTTTTACCTTGCACAATTTTCAATTTTTGATACTTGAAATCTAAAGTTGATTTTCTTTTTCCTTCCGAGATCTTAAAACTCTGAAATCTTGTCGCCTGGACAACAATGCTTTTTCCACTTTCAAAATAGATCCATTTTCGCAAGTATGTTCGCTCTTTTGTTTTACTTAGGGGTCTCGCAAGTTGGATGCTTTAATCCTTGAGATCATACTTCCCGAGTCACGAAACAACGAGGTCATTTTCAATTTTCACCCAAGACATTAACTAGGGTAAAACTTTTAACTCATGAGTAGACGTTGTCGGGAGTTCGTGCCTCGGCGTTCATCAAACCCAAGTTTTTGTTTTTACAGCCCCGAGATCCGAGGACACGAGGTACTTTTGGGTTAACCCTGGTAAAAGACTAACCATGGTTAAAATTTGTTCTCGGCGCTTCGCCACTCGACACTTTCTTTCATAAATTTAAGGCGTCTAAAACCTCGACTCACAAGGTTGCGACATAATTATAGCAAGATTAATTAGTCGTCTAATCTAAGATTTCCTTCCCATAATTTGAGACTTAATTATCGCCATCTCGTGGTTTTGCGACTCGGCATACCAATCTCCCAAAAATTTTTCTTCGAAGTTCCGAGTCGCGATATGGTGAATAAATTAATTATATAATTAATGATGCTCCAAATAGCAATTAATGTTAATTAAACCAACATTGGCCCTTGCAGTCTCGCGAGTTGAAGATTCAAAATGTTAAAAGGAAATTCACGATGCAGCGGACGGCAAGAAAATTATTAACATTGATAAGTTTTGAAAATTAAAATAATGCGAGATATGTCCCGCGCATCGAGGTTCACACATTTCCCGAGGTAGCTACTTGCTCTCCATATCCCAACTGCCTGTCAAACCGCCAAACATTTATGACATTAATGAAGAATTAGGGTGAATCCATGAATAAATAAGATCGGATTTTATGCAATAAATTTGTTTCTAATTGCGATTTGATAGACTTATTTTGAAGAGTACAGAATTTTCAAATATATACGGGAGTCACATTTTATTATAATGAAAACATTTTTCATAAGCACGCAGAGCTCATCATTTTCCGAGTGAACTAATTTCTACATGTATACGCAGGTTTATCGCAGAAGAGCGAAAGCAAAAGCTTCAGCTATGGCTCTATGTAGAGTAGCAAAGGCGAATGTTGAGGATGCAGGGCAAGGCTCGGATAATGTCTCCGACACTTCACCTCAGAGTGGTGGCTCGGTTCCTAGCTGGTCATTTGTTTCAGACATTTTACAATCTGAGTTGGTGAACTATTCAGACTCCGACGACAACGAAAAGGATGATTTGAACACTAAATACAAGATAGTTGTGCAATCCGCAATGCACCTGGTAGAAACCAGACCATGGTTGCTCCCATATTATGATATGATCCGATGGGCATTGGATCACATAGATTTACCCACCAGAACCATCATGAATGACCAACGGGTCACAATCGGGACTTTTAGACCAGAGCACATCCAAACCATGTATAAGCTCCCGACAACATATGAATACACATATGATGTTGAATTCCTGGAGGGATTCAAAGAGAAGGAGTGCATCTAGTACGACAAAACCATGCCCGGTTTGATCAAATATTGGGTTTCGCGCGCCGCGAAGTTCAGAGCAAATGACGAGGGCATTTATTCAATCGCTTCGCTGGAGCCACAGTATATGTATGTGGCAATGATGACATGCCGACTGTTTGGAAGGGAGAACACATCGCATTTCTACATTGCATGGGTGCCTCTCATATTTCGGGTCGTAGAAGGTTGCTCATTTAATTGGGCAAAGATACTCTCGGACAGCTTGGACAATAGGGTCACAGAGTATCGAGAGAAAAAGGCAAGCGGGAGACCATCCTCATTTTTCATGTCTACATAGATCATGGACGCGGTATGTTCCATGACACCATTCCCTTTGATGAGTTGGGCTTGGAATCCAACCCATGAAAAAAATGTACATGAGTATCATGACAAGCTGTGGGAGAATAAAGTAGACAAATTTATTTATGAAATTTTCAACTGGGTGATGGTGCCCCTGCACATCACCATTTTTGGTCTTTCACCACCTCGTATCTCAGACAACATTGCTGCAAATCTGAGTGGTATAGAAGACTGGTACGTAGAAGCAGATTTTTCCTATTTCAGAGTTTTCAGAGCTGTCGTTCCCCCACTTGCACTACCACTGTTCATCCCCGACAAGCTGTCTTGTCGCGAGATTGCCCGACAAACAGTGATTTGCGAGGTGAGTAAAGAGCTCAAAGCATCTTCGAAGAAGGTATGGTCGTTTTTCCCTGTTCGGCTAAATTCTTATTCTTTATTGGATTTCAGGCATGCTAAAGCTGAGGCTACAGCCCTAGAAGACCTGAGTTTGGTCTCCATTGAATATAAAAAACATGATCCTCAGAAAATTGTAAGTAACCATTTAGCTAATTGTGGGCTGAAGAGGTTTGAACACGAGTTTTCACCCTCGGATGACATTTTCCGAGGGGTGAGATCTTATGGGGAAGTGCTAGTTCAGATCCGATCTTTAGCACCCAAAGACATGGCCTCTGTATTAAAATTTCAGGAAAACAAACGAAAGTGTCTTCTTGCTGTGTTGCGAGGAGGGAGCCCGGGCGCTTCTGAGACAGAACCGAAGGACGATGAAGGCCCCAAAGAAACAACTTCTGGTTCCGGAAAAATCCATAATGAGGGGGATCAAACGAATAAGCCCGAAGCAGAGACGCAGAATCCAGACCCGCCAGAGACGCAGAATCCAGACCCGCCAGAGACCCAGAATCTGGAAACTGAGACAAAGACCCCTGAACCTCTGAAGAAGCAGGACTCATTCATCACACCAGGAAAGGCAGTGAAACAGATCAGGGAACCCATCACTTCTGTCACCCCCTTGCAGTCGACACGAGGAAATATAGAAGAAGGATGGATTTTTGATGAGGAGCTGAGGCCTATCAGAGAAGAAGAACTTTCTCCAAACGAGTTCTTCTTTGACAAAAAGAGAAAAGCGGTGGTGAAAAGGGAGTTCTACCAGGACGAAGGATCAACTGCTAAAAAATTCAAAGTTATGACCGATGGAAAGAACAAAAAGAATGAGGAATTCGCCACGGAGATCGCAGGAACGCTAGGAGCGTATGCATCAGTGAATCAATTCTCGGTCGGGATGTTAAAAATTCATCTCAAAAGAAAGAATCCCCTGATCAAGACTCTCGAAGCCAGAGTAGCTTCGACCAAAAAAAGCGCTAAAAGTCAGGTGAGTGGGGAAATAGAACTGGCCCGACTAGCTGATAAAAAGGAAATAGAAGTGCTCAAAGCCAAGTTGGAACAAGCGCATTCAGTGATCCGACGGTCAGGTGTAGGCTGGTCAGAAGAGGACTATGATTGCAGAGCTACAGGCTCAGGTGGAGATCACTGAAAGTGGGGTGATCAATGTCGAGGGGTTTAAATCCCGAGCGACCCAGATTCGGAGCAAGATCTCTTCTGCACAGTAGATTTTGCTCACCAAAGTAGGAACAATCCGAGAGGATTGTCTGTTGATGCATCGGATTTCCGAGAACCTGACTGATAGAGAAAGAGATGCAGGAGCGGCTCGGGTCACCTTTCAAGAGGTGGTAATAGCCACGAATGACATATTTTCAGCAGGTTCCCCCGGACTCACTCTCCTAGAACAAACTAGAGGTAACATTTTGTTGAAGGATTGGGAGCATAACATCACCCTGGGCAAGGAACAAGCCCAAAAAGTGATCAATTCATTAGAAGAAGCCTTCAATTCTATAGAGGGTGAGATGTTGGGTATGGACACTGGAGGCGATGCCGAAACTTTAATACAGATGAATGTAGAATAGATCTCGCTCGATCTGAAAGAGAAGGAGGAGAGAGATTTGGCAGATATCTCTCAGATAGATAGGGTGAACATGGCTTGAGTTGATGAGCATTTGATCCAACCCAGTGCACAAATAAGTGCCCTCGACATCGTCGATGCACAAATGGAGGACAAGCTGCTGCAGTTAGCCCGAGAATGCTACTTCGCCGAGGCCAGCTATCAAGCGGAACCTTCGCAGCTTGTATCTAAATTTGTGGACAAATGTATTGCATACACCGAATCTACGTGAAGATGAACACCTGGCACCAAGTGAAGATAGAGTAAGAGAAAGGGAGCGATTGCGTTCCTCCCAGTTGTAACTGAATGTGTGTAACTGTTGAGAGCCTAACTGATCTGTAAAGTTGTATAAATATATCACAGAGAAAAATAAACAAGGCTGGACCTTTTGTGTCGAGTGTAATAGAGTTTTTGCTTTCGAGAAGTTAATATAAGCAAATCTGAAGATTCTCGATTCTGTCAAGATTGTGTTACAAGTTTGTTTCTTGGTATTTCATGTCTCATTTCATTCCATTATTCATAATTGATGTGCTTTGTTATACTTTAGTATGACCACTACTATAACAAAAGGATTCTGGTTTTCTGTATTTGTTTATTGTCTTTCCTCTGCACCAGCTATCAGCGGGTGTAAGACCAATATGCACTTTTAGAATTCTACGTTTATTCTTTGCTATGTCAATTATTTTCTTACTAATTTCCTCTTTTGTTTATATTTGAGTTTTCTCTTTGATAGGAATCTTGCGTTATATGTAGCTAAATGTTTCTCTTTCACATCACACCTTTATATTTGAATATAATACAATTATGGGAACGAGCCTTCAAATTTGTATTTTCATTTTTATTCCGAAAACGTAAAATTCTCTTTATTTCGACCAAATAAAGACAACATTTAATCTCTCTTTAAATCCTTTCATACCCTTACTGTTCCTCCATGACTGTCCCTGCAACAACACAGCCTAATATCGAACTTGGACTATCGAACCAAACACATATTGCCTTAAACCCTTTTGACTTAATCCTTAAAACTGCTAATAATCGGGAAGACCTTGAACGTTCATGGGCAGCCATTGAACAAGATATAACTACTCAGGAAAAGTTGGAAGCTAGATGACGAGAATGTAGAAATCTTCCCTAGTTTCCTATACCGAAGGTTGACATTATTCCCTTACCCATATTTCACCTACTTTCGGATGCCTTGACACTGTACTTTTAAGCCTTAGTACAGACTCAGGAACAACAGGGCCAACAAGCCCCCAACACTCACCTGTGACTCATCCTGAGGCACTTTGATATGAACCTTTATGTTTTACTTCAACTTCATACTGCGTAGGGAAGCCTGTTCTTTCTGCTCTATCCTCCCCCACTATGTGCAGACTATCTTTTTTGTGTCTAGTACCCAGTTTCAACTACACCTGGTACCTAGACCCTTCTCCTTATGATTTTACTGAGAGCTCTGGGGCAGCTAGTTGTCATAGTACAATTTCAATCGGCTCCCATTCACCAAGACTTCCTTCCATTCTCCATTCAAAGTATTCAACTGCGCAACTCCTCCTTCTGTAACATAGGCAACCTCATATGGCCCAAGCCAATGTGTTATGAACTTCCTTGGATGCTTCATGAACTTGTTGTCATAGACCAATACCATATCTCCTTGCTTGAATGTTTTTTTCTTGATCTGTCTGTCATGGTAGGCCTTTTCTCTTTCCTTCTGAACCTGCTGATGGAATCCTGCAATAAATCTCTCTTCTTCTAGTTCGACCAACTGCATGAGCCTCTCTTGAACAACGCCAGTGTCATCCATATCTGTAAAGGCTACAATTATTAATCTAGGAACTAAATATTCCATGGGTACAACTGCTTCTAGACCATAAACCAACTTAAAGGGGGTCTGCATTGTCAACTTCTTAGAAGTAGTTCTATAGGCCCATAACACTGCTGGTACTCTCAAATCCCAGTCATCCCTGTTCACACTGCAAATCTTTGTCAGCGCAGTATCCAAGATCTTATTGAACTCTTTGACTGTCCCATTCGCTTGTGGATGGTAGGGTGTGCTCTTCTAATGATGAACTTCAAATTCCTGAGTCAAGGATTCAATAGTCTTATTAATAAAGTGTGTACCTTGATCACTCATCAGGATCTTCGGGCATCCAAATCTGGTTATGATATCATCAAATATGAAACTCATGGATGTAGTTTCACTACAGTCCTTAACTGCTTTGGCTTCTTCCCATCTTGTCAAATACTCTGTCGCAGTGATGATGTATCTGGCTCCTGTACGCTTCCCTGGTGGGTTGATAGGTCCCACGAAGTCAATGGCCCATTTCTCAAAGGCTTGTAAGGTTAGCTGGGGTTCTAATGACATGTCATCTCTTCTAGATGGTTTCCCAACTCTTTGGCATACATCACATGCTCTGTAGTATTCTTTAGCATCTTTGTGTAGAGTAGGCCACCAGAGGCCAGCTTGCAGAACCTTATGCATTGTTTCTTTTCCGACATAGTTTCCTCCTGCGATGCCTTCATGAGCTTATGCTAAAATTAGTGGTCTTTCTGCCTCCATAATGCGCCTTCTCAGGATCTCATCAAGTCCCATCTTATATAGTTTCCTAGCTATAAGTGAAAAATCTGTAGCATGCACTACTAGTTGTTTCTTCTGAGTGACTATATATCCTGGAGATGCCATTCCTGTTGATAGGAACTCGACTATCTTGGTGAAGTGATAATCAATATTTATAATGGCCAACAACTGTGCATCTAGCAGTGTATCTTCCAAACTAGTAGGTTCCTCTCCATGTTCCAACCTCAACAAGTGGTCAGGTCCTTTTTTCATCCTTCCTGGTTTTACCACAATTTCAAAATCATATTCCTAAAATAACAGAATTCACCTACATATTATTCCCCCCAACACTGGCTTGTTGACTAGGTATTTCAGTGAAAAGTGATCAGTGAACATCTTAAAGTGTCCTCCCAACAAGTAGTGGTGAAACTTCTGCAGCGCATAAACCATGGCTAACCATTCTCTCTCAGTGGTGGTGTAACTGATTTCAGCTGTAGATAGTTTTCCGCTAGCGAAGGTTAATGGGTGGTCAATGTCTCTTAGTCCTGGTTGTGCTAAAACTTCTCCTAATGCAATAGAGGATGCATCAACATGCACATGAAATTCCTTGCTCCAATTTGGGAAAACCAAAATAAGCGCAGTAACCATTTTCTGTTTCAGTGTGTCAAAGCTCTGCTGGAATTCTTCTGTCCATTGAAATTGACAATCTTTTTTCAAAATCTTCTCCATAGGTGTTGTGATCTATGCATAGCCCTTAATGAACTTCCTGTAGTATCTAGTATGTCCCAGCATAGTGCACAACTGTCTGACTGAAGTAGGAGGGGGTAAATCAACAATAATGGCAATCTTAGATGGATCTACCAACAATCCCTGCTTACATACAATATGGCCTAGAAACACTCCAAAGGGTGAAAATAAAATGCATTTCTTCAGGTTCAGGGAAATATGACATTTCCTGCACTTATCCAACCTTAGTCTTAAACATTCAATCTGATTTTTCATTAAGCTAAAAATAGTCTAGTCATCAAAATATGCTTCCAGAAATTTATGTAAAAACTCTTTGAATGCTTTGACCACTACCCTAGAAAAGATAGTTGGAGAATTCTTCAATCCAAAAGGAATCACTGTGTATTGGTAGGATCCCCATTCTATTACAAATGTGGTCTTATGGCAGTCTTCCTTGGAAATCCTGATCTGATGGTATCCCGAAAATCCATCGGTGAAGGAGTAGACTTCCTGTCCTCCTACATTGTCTAACACTTCGTCAGTAAATGGTGTAGGGAATGGATCATGTAGACATGCATCATTCATCTTCCTGAGATCTACATGTTTTTTTCAGCCTNTGGCAGTCTTCCTTGGAAATCCTGATCTGATGGTATCCCGAAAATCCATCGGTGAAGGAGTAGACTTCCTGTCCTCCTACATTGTCTAACACTTCGTCAGTAAATGGTGTAGGGAATGGATCATGTAGACATGCATCATTCATCTTCCTGAGATCTACACAGATTCTGATCTCTCATGTTTTATTATCCTAAACCACCATAGGGATAATCCACTCTGATTCTTCAATAGGTTCTATGATTCCTGCTTCCAACATTTTGTCTAATTCAATCTTCACTTTCTCCTTATATTTAGGGTTCAGTCTGTAGGGTATTTTATTGACTGGCCTTGCATCCAATTTCAAGGGGATATTCATCTCTCCCATGGGCCATTTAATTCCCTTCATATCAGTGAACTTGGTTTGAAACAAGTCCTAATATTCATGCAGTAACTCTGTGATCTTATCAATAGTGGCATCATCCTAGTAATCTCCAATGTTAGCAAGCTTAGGTGCTTGCTCTGTTCCAATGTTGACTTTCTTGATTTTAATTGACTGTCCAATAAAGGGTAGCTCAACTCCTGGTCCCTCTATGTATCTCCGTCCTTCCGTTTATGTGATGTTCACATTCCTAGGATCATCGTCTTCATTGGCATTGATATTGTAACATCTTTGCAATCTCTGAAGAGGCACAGTCCATCCATCCTCTTCTTGATCAAAAGGGAGGCTAGGTGCTTCCTCAAATACTTTTTGTCTTACTACCTGTAAATATTGATCTACCTGAGGGTATTCACTTTCAAATAAAAATGTAGCTACAAAATTCTGAGTCATACCTTGCCAATCTGCAGTGATGAGGCACAGTTCTGCTTGAAGATACCAATTTATAGGCGTTGTTTCCATAGTGTTAACAAATTTATGCACCCACTGCTCTTGAGGAATGTTGTTCCAATCCTCCTCACAACCTCGCACATGGTCTTTCGGACAAATTTGACTTGTGTACCTAAATTCGCATCCTTCGACTTGTTCTAGAAATCACACTGTCATCAAAGTGTGACATTGCATCCAGTTCACGTTGTTACTTTTATGTGTTCCCCACCATCTTGCTGGATTATATTTCAAGGCCTCGTCAAGTGCCAACAGTCTCTGTTGTACTAGTATTGTTTCTTCAAATTCCAGTAAGAAAGTTTCTAAGTGATTCAAACCATCAAATGTGGGAAAATTACTTACTGTTGTACCGATCCAACGAACTTCTCTTGTCAATCTAGCACATCTCCATGTAGATACTTCATACATTTGATTATGCCAGTTCTCCAATGCTTCTTCTAAGTCTGATGAACATGCATTGTCACTTCGTCAACTTAAATTCCGATCTACTGTAGGATTAATGTAGTCATGTTGTCTTGTTGTCAGTTTGTATATATTCTCCAACTCATGTGCGGTCTTCTTCTCTAATGGGCTCTGTGTATATGGGACCTTCATCAGGATCCAAAGGTGCGATGACCCTAAGGCCATCACCTTCAAACATCATTCTTCTTTTCTTCAAGTCAACAAAAATAGAATTATTGAACTCCAAATCAATTCCTAATAACACGGGGTAAGGACAACTATCATCGACTATCTCAATCACCTCGAAGTCCATAGATGTTCAAACCCCATCGATATCCACAAGGACATGTTCCAGTCTTCCGAAGGGGCTCACAGCCTGTTGATTGGCCATCCTAAGCCTGATGGGGGAATATATCAAATTAGGTTTTTCCATGAGTGCCCATGTCTGCTTCGTCATGACATTCACCTCTAACCCTAAGTTGAGGACCACATAATCTATATCATAATCTTCGATATGAGCATTCAGATGTAGTTCCTTATTTTTCATTCACTTTTTAAATACTTGATTTACTACTCTAGTCAGTAAGGGATCTACATTTCCTAGCTCATACTCTCTAATCAAGTTTTGTAGCTCTTGTACAACGCTTTCATCTTTTATCAAATTAATGCAAGTGCATAAGAATTCCATAATCTTACTTACCTCTTTTCCTTCTCTGGGTGAAGCAAACTGATCAAATGCCAGACGCATTCCACATTCTCTTACTTCTGGTTGAGCCTTTGATTAAGAAGCCTGATCTCTCCCGAATTATTTTCTTTCTTCCTTAAATGTTTATTTCTCTTTATTTGGATCAAACTCTCTTGCCTTATCTACAGCTTTCCCGACTCCTGATTGTTCTGTAGTCTTCCCTAGAGTCACCTTGTCTTTTCCTATAACAATGCCTCCTCTAGTGATTACAGTGACTCTGGGATCCACTCTGCAAGGATCTTTTGTGATTAGTTATACTTGTTGGTTTCCTCCTTGTCTCTTCTGAAGTTTGGCTAACAGCGTAGGACAATATTCAATGACATGCTCAAATGAGTTGCAGTAACTACAAGTGGTATAAGGGTTTTGACAGTCCCTTGCCAAATGTCTTGGTTGTGCATATTTGTAACAAATGATCTGACCTTGACCTCGACCCATGCCTCCTCCTCGTCCTCTTCCTTTGAATCCACCGTGAGGGTTGAATTTTCCTCTTCCAGGGGAATTATACTTCGTAGTGCTCCCTTCTTGTTGTACTTCACCTTGAATTTTGTATATATCCCTTGAGCTTTCATACATGAGATCATAGGCCCTACAATCCCTATCATCATGCCCTACTAACCTACAGAACATGCAATACATATTTGTAGGTGTCTAAACATATTTTTGCATGTAATAGCACTCACCAAGGCGATGTCTATTTCTACATACCTCGAACCAAGGTAACGTAACTTGCTTCAAATGGCTTGGAGCTCTAGACGCTAAGTACTCGTGAAGTAGGGGACAATGCTCCTTGTCATGGCCTTTCAATTTTCATCTGATACACCAGACGTCTTTTATTTTATCTTTTCCCTTGTCCTTCTTCATATCTTCGACCTGTAGACACAAGCTAGTTAACTGACTTAAAATTTGACTCATACATGCACTGAATTCTCCCATAGGGGTTGATTCTAGCTTCATGGAAATCTCCAGTGCCTCAACCTGTGAAGCAATATTCTGTTGCATCAGAGGGACTTCGATGCATGGTAAGAGGGAAGCAATGAACCATTCCTTATTTTTCTCGTCTGGGATTTGAAAAGTCAGTCGACTCTTTAAGGTTTTAAACCTCTGATCAAACTCCCAAATAGTTTCAGTTATTCTCTGCTTGATTTATTTCAACTCTGTAATGCATTGTGACTCCAACTTGGGTTTCTTGAATTCTGCAACCAACGCATTCTTGATCTCATTCAGCGGTTTAGGCTGTGAAATTCCTTAGACAAGTTTCATGTACCAGCTCAGTGTGTTGTCCCTCAGGGTAGTACTAAACTGAGTTCTCTTAACTGCTTCGTTAGTGATTTTTTAGTACTCCATGCATCTTCACACAGGAACCAATGTTGATCAGGATCTTCAGGTCTATATCCTCTAAAGGTGGGTAATCTCATCTCATATGCCATAGATATTCATAGGTTTCCTAACTGAGTGTGTGTTGAACCACTTGTACCAGTGCTCTGAGTGCTCTGATAACTTAGGTTACTCTGGTTACTTAATGTTGTTGAAACAATAGGAAGAGAAATAGTACTTATTTCAATAGCCAACGCAGTTCCTAAAGTTTCTGACTCTTCTTGGCGAGGTTCTTCATTCCTCTCTTCCTTTTCCCTAGCAGAATCTAAATGTTACTCGCTCAGTGGCTCTTCTTCTTCTCCACTGTAGAACCTTTCTTCCTGTAGAAGAGGTTCGTGATCTTGCTCAAACAAGTTAGCCAAAGGGACTTCTCTAAAGATTCTCCCACTGTGCATGTGTCCAAACTCTTTGTCCCTATTATTGTCTGAATTCCTAAACATTATATTTCAGTCTGACCCACTACTATATCTTCAAGATGTTCTTCTCATGCAGTAACATATTGATCTTTAACTTCAGAAAATGTAAAAATTTTCCCCTAGGTCCCTTAAAGAAATACCTCTCTGCCTGGCTATATGACTCTACTCTATCAATAGAAAACTCAGTGATATAACCTCCAATGGTACTATCAAACCAGTGATATACTTCTCTCAACATGGAATTATCAACTCTCCTGACCTTCTTGATCAGTGCCAACATCCAAACCACAGGTGGTCTAGATCTTATCTCAAACTGGGTATCTGCTAATCTGTCCAGCCACTCATATAGCTCCTTATGAATCCCTCCAAATAAAATCTCATGTATATCAGTAAAGATATACCTTCCCAACCAGTCTTTTGTGCTAATATTAGGATTCTTGTTCTGAGCTTCAACGAAGTCCTTCTCTTGTTATTCTATCCACTTCTGAATCTCTGTCTTCGATGGAAACTACCTTGACATTCCCTCAAGAAGATCTCGGTCTTGGCAACAAAACCATTTGTTGGCACAGGGGTAGACCCAAGGTTAATCTCTAATAGTGTACCAAAAATCCCTAAATATTGGCCCTTTCGGAAACACCTGCGAAGTAGATGCAGTCTCACCCAAAGTAGCTATAGGGGGTTGCAGGACACAAATGTCTACAACCAGAGGAAATGTAAAGTGGATCCAATATGACAACAACACACAACAACCTAGTTATTCTTATCAAGCATTAACCTACTTCACACAGTTATATATCAAATCTAAAATACTAATGCAATAGCAGAGCAATCAGAAGACGAAGAACACAACATGCACCACACACTAACAAGATATACATGATTCACCCTCTCCCTAGGGCTATGTCCACATAACTATGTTTCTTGATATTATATAAATCATACAGTTATATCTGCGCTCTTGGATTGCATATCTCTCTTCTTCTCTCTTCTCTTCTGTCTTTACTCTATCTCCCTTCCCTGCACACCCAACTGCAGGGTTGATCTTTTCACCCAGCTGAAGATCTTACAACACAGACTCTTCTCACCACACAATAATCTTCTCTCAATAACAACAATCACTCATCATCACATCTAACTGAAGAACCCCTCCCAGTTCCTCTTGACCTTTATTTAATACATTACAATAAGTCACCGATAGCCTTAGGCTAAAACCTAGGTGTCAAAACCCTAGGTGTCTAGAACCCTAGGTCAACTTGACCCATGTTTTTAGGGCTTCGCCAGCCTGTCTTTCCTTCCTTCCCGTGAGGTGCTCCAAAGCATCCAATGGTGGATTTTTCCGCTTATTGAGTTGTCCACAATCCATCTTCCTTGTTGATCTGTCTTCCTCGATCTCCTCATCCAACGGATTGCTTTCTCTTACTTCACTCCATCTTTTCTTCTTCTTTAACCACTCCGACCTGATCACAGTCATCCTTCCTTCCATGTAGTTCATGTTTCTCCTTTTCTCCCTCAATAGTTTCTTCCTTCCATACCCAAGGGCCAACAGTCTCTGCAATTCTCTATTTTCTTGATAAAGTTCGGCTATGGCAAGTTGTTCCTACTCCAACTACTGATTGGGGCTTTCAACGTTAGAATATGATGCCTCTGTCCTTCACATTCGGCTACCACTTCCTCGACTGATAGTCCTGACAGGCTCTAGCTGGGTAGCATGCATTATGAACTCCTCAACGGCCGGGTGTGCACTCAGCTCAGTCAGGATGTGGCTTCCTCCTACTTCCTTATTTTTTCTGGGTCTTCCCTGTAATTTTTAAACCTGTGAAGTAAAGCAATGCATATAGATTCTTAAGAAAAACAGAAATTAATCAATGGCTCATTCACATAGTACACAGAGATTTATACAGGAAACCCTCAACCGAGAAAACCTTTCTTATATTCATTATATCGAATTTCACCATTCACTATACAATATATATACAATGTTTTAAGGTATTTCATAGATACCAAAACCCTAATCCCTTAATCCGGGATTAATTTACAAAAAATCTAACAATAGCAAAAACCATCCAAAAAAATATTTTGGGGCGCTGCCCCAAACGTTGTGCGTAACCGGGGGGGGCATACCTGCCCCCCCCTGGGACCCCCCTAGGAAAGCGCCCAACACACACGACACAAACAGATCACTAGTACGAGGGATCATCAGATTCAGTTGTCATATCTGACGCGCCCACACACACACACATGCAAAGAATATAACACATACCCAACATTCTCCCACTTGTTGTTTTCTTTGCATCCATGGGTATAGGGGATTATATAGTCAACAATCTAGGGCAACAATGCTCATTGTTACTCTACACCAGAAGAACTTTTCTGTGCTCATAGACTTTTTCAATGAATTTGCAACATTCTTCAAAGTGTCAACCTTTTCTAGCAACACCTTCTTTTCCTCAACCATGTCTCTCACAAAGTGATACTGAACATCAATATGTTTTGTCTTCGAATGATAAGTTGGGTTCTTTTCCAGGAAGATTTCACTCTGACTGTCACAATCTAATCTCACTACTTGTTGTACCAACCCAATACCTAAACACAATCTTTGTAACCATACTACTTCCTTGCTTGCATGAGTGGCTGCCATGTATTCAGCTTCTGTAGTTGAGAGTGCCACTACAACCTGTCTTTTTCTCATCCAACTGATTGCTCCTCCAAAT